>OY288240.1:60528650-60812134 GCA_958450325.1 Agrostemma githago
AGAAGAGTAATCATTCGGTTTTAAATAAATATCGACCAATAAAAACATTTAAATTATCCCACATCGAAAAATTATGATAGGGGTGATGTAATTCTATATTATAAATTATGTTGAAGCTCACAATCGATTGATTTCCATGGAAGAATCAAGGTGGAAATCAATGGAGGAAGGCAGAGTATTGAAGGAGAAACAAAGCTAAATAAAACGTGTTTCTTTTATTATTGAATGAATGAATCAGCTTGTTATGTACAGAGGTATGCTTTATATATAGAGATATTTACAAGATGAATTATCTAACAGACTTGTAACCTGTAATCCCCTATAAATTCTAACACAATACAGTGGCGGAAACACTGTAGATTTGGGATTAAAACACACTGATGTTCTATATTTTACAAAAAGAACGGTCAGTCAATACAAATGCCACATTTTACAAAAGGGCTAAAAATAAAAATTCTCCAAATGGGTTTAACAATCCAAAAATTAATATAAATGAAGTAGAGTAGGATTCATGCTACTCGCTAGCTCACACCCAAACCTAGCACCAAATTACCCGTCATGTTATAAACATAACTGCCACAATTCAGTGGGGAGTAACGACGACGTTCTCCCAGCCATATTACAAGACATTAAAGCATAATTACTATTATATCAAAATAGTTCAAAATGGAAAATGTTTAAAACGATATAGTAAAATAATTCAAAATGATTGTTAACCTGCAAGTCAATATTAACCCATAATAATAACGGCGTTATGGATATGAATCAGTGCAACATAATAGACTTTCACTAGGAGAATACTAAAAACTAGCTTCGAGAACTTAGTTCAAACAAATCAAACCTCGATCTCTAACTAAGCTACTCAATCATAATAGGACGGCGACTTATCAATGCGAGGTCCTAGCTTAAGTAAATATGCACACCCCTCCTGGAACGCCAAATGTGCCCAGTATAACCCGACGACGTCTTACATGCGAGGTACGAGCTTAAGGTCAAAATGAACATACACTCCTGGACAAGAACATGCTCAGTTCAACAACCAATGCATCCCGCTCGGATACACTAGCCTTATAGCTGATGGCAAAACGTATACTCTAGACTGTATTACTCTACCCGTACACTTCTCTTATTCCATAACTCCAAAACAAAGTCACAATAAAAATTCAATAGTAATATATTTGTTCTTAAAAGAGGAAACTTTATAAATATAGAACTTTTCTTAAAATAATAACTTTCCAAAAGTAGGTACTAATATAAATAGAAATAGATTAAAATAGGAGTTATATAAAATAATTAATATTAGGCCTCGAAACGTAAACCTTATATTTATTAAATAAATGTATAATTCAGGATTAAAAGTCAACTAAGGTCAAAATTATAATTATTTGCAAAAAGATTGAAGTTTAAATAATTAAAAGTATTTAAATAACAAATTTTCAGATTTTTCAGAATTGCACTGTCTTACTGTAAAATTCGTAATTAAATAATTTAATATTAAAACAACGTAAGACTAGTGGGGTTGAAAACTTTAGAAACTTAGTTACAACATTTATTTCAGGAGAAAATCGAAATTCCAAATAAAACATGGGTTTTTATTCGTATATTTAAAAAACTGTCAGAATTAGACACTCGATTGTATTGTTTTAATAAAATACATTTGAAAATTGATTTTAAATAAACTCCAATTGGAAAAATTAACTAGACTTTTCATAGTTTATGTATGTAAATTACCAAGATTAAATAAAAAGTTTAACATATGTTTCAATTTAGATCTTTTCACAACTGACAGAATTGCGGATTAGTTTGACACTTGTTCATAAACAATTTATTGTGAGCAAACCACATGGAATTACTTTACGAAATTAAATAGGCATAAATTAGACTTACAATAAATATTATTCTATTTTCAAAGTTTTCGTAAATAAGGTCTTTAAAGTAGATTATTAATTCTCACATAACAGATTCTGAAACATGCGGTAACTTTTAAAAAACAATAAAACTTTCAATTTGATAATTCATACTTTAAAATCACGAAAAATATAAAATAAAATTATTAGGGGTATGTTTTAATCTCGACCTTATAATACTTTTTAATAATTAAAAGAACGATTTATTCGCAAATCCCGTAAAAACGATTAAAAACAACAAAACATGTGAAGATTTACGATTTTAAAGTTTATGTTATTAAAAACAAGACATACATATATTGTCTAACAAAAATCTAATTTCTATACATGCAACTACAACAATAATACCACATAATACCGAGTAACGTGTCAATGTTACCTTAATCGAGATCCGAATCAATTAAATAATCATCTTCGTCGGATCTAGCATGATAGCCTACGAAATAATTAAACATATGGTATTAAAACCACATTAAGTGAATAGAAAGGAGAGAATGAGATGAAGAACGAATAAGAGTAATTAAATTACCCTCGAGATCGGAAAGAATTAGAGACGAATTAGGATCAGATTGATGATGAACGAAAAGAAGGAAATTTAATGTGAAACAGAAGAAGAAGAAACTTGTGTTGTGAATAAAATAGACTAGAATGAAAGAGAATATATAAAAGAAATTAGAAAGCTAAAAGATAGAAATAATCGAGTTACAAGGACTCTTAACTCAACTAGGAGACGAGATGGTTGAGATGGAAAGAACAAGCAACAAATCGATGTGATAAGTTATCGATTAAAATAAATACGAGGATAAGACTTAAAATAAATAGGATAAAAATAATATGTAGTGTTAATAAAAGATGTCTGAAAATATTTCTCAAGCTGATAAAAGAAGGTTCGTAAAATAAAATAATCGCTTATGAAGAAATCAGATTAAAATGCAATAGAAAATAATTATTTATGAAATCGCTAGTAAAATAATTAAACAACCATTTTTCGAAAATAAAATATTTTTGAGCTAGAAACCATTATAAATATAATCGAGCATTTTTAGAAACATAAATAGTTCAAACTTGATTTTAAAACTATTGTTCATAGAAAATATGATTTTTCAAAAATAATTAAACATACTTGCGACGAAAAGAATTAAATAGGTTTTCGAATAAAAATAGAATAATTAAAATCCTTTTACGAAAATAAATAATTTTAGGCTCGATAATGAAAGAGATCTCGAAATGGGAAAAATATGTAATTGACGAAATATTACAGAGTTACGATATAATCGTAATGAAAGAGATAGCAGAGCTAGGAAATTTGCGGGTGTTACATAACTGACATGTAACAAACTTGAAACTAACCAGCATCGAATTGGCCCATTATTCTAACATCCTCCCTCAAGTTGGAGAGTGGTGAAGACACACCCAACTTGGACAAGAGAAGAGAGTGTTGAGCAGTAGGCAAAGACTTGGTGAATAAATCGGCCGGTTGCAGTTGAGTGGGAATAGGAGAGCGTAATCAACCCTGCGTGTAATTGTTCACGATTATAGTGACAATTGAGATCAATATGCTTGGTCATCTCATGGAAGACCGGGTTTTTCGCGATGTGTATAGCTGCTTGGCTGTCACACTTAATGGGGACGGGGACGATGTCAGGAATATCAAACTCTGTCAAGAGGCGAGTAAGCCAAGATAACTCCGCTGTAAGACGTCGCATAGATATGTACTCGGCCTCAGCAAAAGAGAAAGACACCGTTTGCTGCTTTTTTTATTTCCAAGAAACAAGGCTCCTACCAAGGAAGACGATATATCCACTGACAGAACGACGGGAGTGAGAGCATGCTGCCCAATCGGCATCACAAAAAGGCCTGAAACTCGAAGTTGTTGTTGTTAAGTAGGATACCTTGAGAGGGAGCAGTGGAGATGTACCTGAGTACATGAATGGCAGCATCCCAATGTAAATCAGTCGGGCAGGAGAGAAATTGGCTGAGGTGTTGAATGGCAAAGCATATGTCGGGCCTGGTATGAGTCAGAAAATTTAACTGCCTAATTAATCTCTTGTACATAGTAGGATCTAATAGAGCATTGCCAAACTCAATGGCGAGTTTAGGTGAACTGGCAAGGGGAGTACGAGTACCAAAAAAATCGGTGCATCGAAACTCGACCAGAAGGTCCTGAACATACTTATGCTGAGTTATAGCCATGCCAGTAGGAACATATGTAAATTTCAACCCGAGGAAATAATGGAGATAACCAAGATCCTTTATTTTAAATGTGTCATTAAGGAAGGTTCTGAGAGAGGAAATTTCAGCATCATTGTTTCCAGTAATTAAGATGTCATCCACATATATGGCTAAGAAAGTCTTAGAACAATCTTCACACTTGGAGAATAAAGAGTAGTCATTCAAGGATTGGACATAGCCTCGAGACTTGAGAGCTGAACTCAACTTGGCGTACCATTGGCGACTTGCTTGTTTGTGACCATACAACGACTTTTGGAGTCGACAAACAGGAGCAGAATCATGGAGAGGAAGACCTTTGGGAGGCTTCATGTAGACTTCCTCATCCAAATCACCATGTAGGAAGGCATTGTTGCGTCAAGTTGGGTTAAAGACCAACCTTTCTTTAAGGCGACTGCAACTAAACAACGTATAGTGGTCATTTTAACTACGGGAGAAAATGTTTCAGTGTAGTCTATTCCCTCTTTTTGTGTATAGCCCTTTACCACAAACCGAGGTTTATACCTTTCAATGGATCCATCCGATTTATGTTTAACTTTGAAAACCCATTTAGAACTAATGGCCTTCTTACCCTTAGGAAGAGGGACCAAGGACCAAGTATTGTTTGTAGAAAGAGCATCAAACTCAGCAGAGATAGCAGCCTGCCACTCTGGATACTCCATTGCCTGATCATAAGACATGGGTTCTTGTAAAGGGAGACGGTCACATGTGTACAAGAAAGAGTATGAACTAATATTAAAACAAGAAATGGTAGAGGAATGAGGATGAGAAGAGGTACAAAGAGAGGTGAAGGTGTGGGCACAAGAAGAAGAAGCTTGGTTTGTATTTAGAGAACATTGGAAGTCTCTGAAGTGGGAGGGAAAACGAGAGGGTCTGGAGGAATGTCGTAAGGGAACAGGAGGAATAAGGGGTTGTGGTTGTGGAGGTTCTGGAACTGGAATGGGCAGAAAGGGTGAAGAAGATGGGTCGGAATAAGAGGATTGGACATAAGGGAAGATGGACTCATGAAAGATAACGTCCCTGGAAAAAGAATGGATTTGGTATCGAGATTGAGAAGCTTATAAGCCTTCTTACCAAAGGGGTAACCAAGGAATACCGAAGAAATAGCAAGTGACTCAAACTTATCTCTACCAGGTTTAGGAGACGTAGCATAGCAAAGACAACCAAATGATTTGAGGTGAGAAAAGTCAGGTTTTTTGTGAAAAAGAAGTTCATATGGAGACTTGTGATTTAGGAGTTTGGTAGTTAATCTATTTATGATGTAAGTGGCGGTTATGATGCATTCACCCCAATATTTTTTGGGTAATGGAGTTTGAAACATCAATGCACGAGCAGTTTCAAGGAGGTGTTTGTGTTTCCGTTCAACGATCCCATTTTGTTGTGGGGCGTGGAAGCAAGAAGTTTGATAGACTATGCCATAAGTGGAGAGGAATTTTTTTCCATGATTACTTGATCCTAACTCAAATGCATTGTCTGAGCATATGGTTTGGACAGTCATTTGAAACTGAGTTTTGGCAAAAATGACAAATTCCTACACAAAGGACAGAGCATTGCTCTTGCAAGATAAGAGATGAGTCCATGTGGTTTTGGTAAAGTCATCCACAATGGATAAAAAGTATTTGTAGCCATTGTAAGTTTGTGTGTGATAAGGACCCCAAAGGTCGATGTGAATCATTTGAAAGGGAGATTTGGTTTGTATATTACTATTAGAAAATGAAAGTCTATGTTGTCTCGCTTTAGCACAAATAGAACAAGAATGAATCACGCTTTTATTCCTTTCAGTAACCTTACAAAGATCTAAATTTTGTAGTTTGTACAAAGGCAAATGACCAAGTCTAATGTGCCACACATCGGCAAATTGAACTGAAGCAGAATGGGCAGAAGTAGGAGATGCAACAGGGTATGAAAGAAGGGCATGCTACATGAAATAAAGGTTTTTGTGTGATCTGCCAAGAACCAGTGGCATCTTCAAAGAAGAGCCCTGCATAGAACAGAGATCAGGTGTGAAAGATATGGTAGTGTTTAATTGTCTGGTTAGTCTAGAAATGGAAAGCAAGTTGATTTTTAATGAGGGAACAAAAAGAACATCTTTAAGTGTGATATCATGGGTGATGGGAACACTTCCCTTAGTAATGGTGACAATGTGGCCATTAGGTAAAGATATAGAGTAAGGATTAGCAGGAGTTTCAATATCAGAAAACATGTCTTTATTGACGCACATGTGATCACTAGCTCCACTATCCAATATCCAAGTACTATCAAAGACATGCAAAGTAGCAGAGTAGAGGGTATTACCAACGAAATTAGTATTAGCTGCAGTAAGAGAAGTATTCAAGGATGGGGAAGAATTCAGGAGCTGTTTGAGTTGCTGGTACATTTCAGGAGTGATGTCTGAATCCATTCCAGATGTTGAACTTCCACTCTGGTTGGACTGTGATGCATAACCAGATTTAGGACCCCCATTATTGATGTTGAAGTTGTCATGTGCAACATTGTTGGCAAACCGCTTCCTGTTGTTGTATTCAAGCTTCCTGTAAGTTTTGATGATATGCCCAAACTTCTTGCAGTAATTACAGAAATTAGGTTTCTTACTTTCTTCCCCTTGAGTGGATGAATCAACTTGTCTTTTATATGCCTGATTCTTGGCCTGATTATCCACTGAAGACTGTTGTTGATGCTTAGCATAGAACGATGCAGAATTAATGTTGAATTGTACTTAACTTTGAATTTGTCTCTGCTTTTCTTCCTGCAACAGATTGTTGTAGACAGATGCAATGGAAGGCAAGGGATTTTGCATCAAGATAGTGCCTCGAATAGTGTTGTAAGAAGCATTCAAGCTCATTAAAAATTGGACGACTCTCTGATCTTTCTGGAACTTGGCACGCTTATCACTTGCACCACAAGTGCAAGAACACGAGCAATTAGGGTTTAGACCCATGGAATCGATTTCATCCTAAATTACCTTCATCTTAGTGAAATATGCAGCTATATTATCGTTTCCTTGACTAAGATCAGTTAATTTTCTATGGATTCCATACAATTGAGCTCCATTTGATTGGCCATATCTACTCTCAAGATCTTTCAAAGCAACTTCAACAGAAACCGAATAAAGAATGGAGCTAGAAATAGTTTCGGATAAGGAATTCAAGATCCAAGAGAATACCATATTATTGCTGCACTTCCATATCTTTGCTGTGTTGTCGGTTGCCGGAGGTTGGGGAATCGATCCGTTGATAAACCCTAACTTGTTGCGAGCAGAAAGTGCAATGTCCGTCATGCGTTTCCAATTGCTAAATCCGGTTCCATTGAAGACCGCGTTGATAAGCTTGCTTGCTGTGAGATCTGAATAGGTGACATAGAGAGGATCGTTGATTCCAGATTGATTGTTGTTTGGCGCCATTTTTCAGATAAATGTTGAAGAAATTTATGTTTTTTGTAATTTGCAGAAAAATGAGAAATTGATTGAAGAATATAGCAGCGGAAAGAAATGAAAATGAATATTAATGCTCTAATACCATGTTGAAGCTCACAATCAATTGATTTTCATGGAAGAATCAAGGTGGAATTCAATGGAGGAAGGCAGAGTATTGAAGTAGAAACAAAGCTAAATAAAATGTGTTTCTTTTATTATTGAATGAATGAATTAGTTTGTTATGTACAGAGGTATGCTTTATATATAGAGATATTTACAAGATGAATCATCTAACAGACTTGTAACCGACTTGTAACAAACTTGAAACTAACCAACATCGAGTTGGTTGCCCATTATTCTAACAAATAATAGTAATCATTCAATTTTAAATATCGACCAAAAATTTTTTAAGTCTTAAGTTTTTAATATATAAGACTACAAACTTAAAAGCATTTCACATTGAAAAATTATGATGAGGTGATGAAATTCTATATTATAATCAAGAGTAATGATGTATTTTTTTTAGTTTTAAAAAGAGTTTTTAAGACTATAAATTTAAGTAAATTATCTTACGTCGAAAAATTATGACGAAGTTTTTTATAGTGTTTAATATTATTATAGTGAAATTCTATATTATAAACATTACTCTTATAAATAAAAAATCATGAGATTATTTAAAGTCAACAAAAAAATTTCGTATAGACATAACCGTCAATAGGGACAAAGCCAAGATTAATTTGTACCTCGGGCCAATTTTTCATTGCGTTAGTTGTTCGTATTCATTGCTCATAAAATTGAAGTCATTGTTTAAGCATTAATCATCAAAATGTATTTGAATATCGTCATTATTATAAATTAGACGTCTATATAAAGCGTAAATGTTACGGAGTAATAGTTATCATTATTTATTCAATTATGAATTAATTTTCATTTACAATTAGTCGTATTTTAAATAACTTTTTTTTCCATCTTTTATATAAAGTCAGTTAAGGATTAAAAAAATAACAAGCCAAATAAATATTATACACAAACAAAAGTAAAAGGCACAACTTTTAAAATAATTATATATAATATCAATCATCTCAAAAAAATTGATATAAATGCTTCACTAAATAATAATCGTTGACTTCACAATAATTGTTTTTAAAATTGTTCACTAAAATGTGGTACCGTAAAAAAAAGGGATGTGCCAAATCATACACGAAAATTACTACATTATGCACGCACATTCCGTATTTACCCTTCTCCACTTCTCTTTCTTTTCTTTCAGTTTGAGAGAAAAATACACAAAATAGGAAAAGAAGTAAGAGTAAAACCCAACCAAACAACCCTCATCCACCTGACTACCACCATCCACCAGCAACCCCCTCCCTCCCACCGAGCTACCATCCCGATCCCCCGCTCTGACGCACCGCCCTAATCTCATCCACGTCGCCGACCTATCCACCGCCACTGTACCCTCCGTCGCCCACCACGCCGGCTTGACCCCTCCCTTCCCAGATCCTCGCCATACCAAAGTCTCACCCCAGAACTCCTTACGTCGAGAGTTAGATCCTCTCCTCTCTCAGGCTCATCGACGGCGGCGAACCACTTTCCCAAGTCCTCACCGACGGCCCCTCCTAACAACCACCCAATTGGTAACCCAAATCTTAGACTAACCTAAACCCTAATTGAAAAATACAGTAGATAAAATCTAATTAGAAATAAAAATTAATTCAATAGTGCAAATTAATGTATAAAACCTTAATCTGATTATACAATTAATTCAATAGTTAAATAAAAATTAATGTAACATTTAACAAAACGAAATTTTATGTGCAAATTAAAAGTCTGATTACAATGTTTTAATGAAACTGTTTAGGTTTGGAGAAGATAGAAGAGAGAGTTTGATTTTTCCTATTTTCAACATGAAAGGGTAGCGATGGAAAAATTAATAACAAAATGTGTACAACGAAGTAAAACACGTGTATGATATAGCAATACCGAAAAAAAATGTCACCAAAAATATATACTAAGTCACTAGGATTTTTTAGTAAAATTTATATTATCATAAATAAAGAATAAAAAATATAACTACAATTTATTCAACAATACCTTGCCAAACATACAAGAAAAAGTAGCAACCTAAGTGCTATCACATTGAAAACCAAAAAAGAAGGAAAGTGCGGACACTAGGATTCAAGCACAAGTCAACTGATATTAGGCAATTCAAGATGTCATCCCCAAACCACTAAAACACAATACTCCGTACCTTTTATGTTCACATACTACCGTTTTTATTACTTATATCTACCCAGAATACTTATCTCTACCCAAAAATTCAGCCCGGGCCATGGCCCAGTTCGGCCTACCCGTGGCTCGTCCCTGACCGTCATAAGGAACAATAAAGATATAGCATCATACCGTAATCATGAGAAGTTGAGATTTTGACGATTGGCTTCACATAAGGTCTCTGGATAAAAAAACACAGAAGATAAAATTAGTCTTAAAATAATTAAAGTTGAGAAACAACAAATTCATTTTATAAAAAACTAAAAAAATCATTTAAAAATAAAGTCAATAAAATGTGGATACAAACTCCCAAATATTTTATGTCATCCTTTCATTGTTTTATATTCTTTTTTCACATGCATGTAATAAATAAGGGAATTAATAGAAAAAATTAATAGTAAGGGTAAATGAAAAGTATTTGTTGAAAAAATTAAGTCTAATTAATGTAAAATTTATTAAGAATAAAATTTAATAAACCATTTAATAAGATGTTTTAAATAAAGACAAATGAAAAGGTTTTTGTTTAAACAAGTAATAAAAAAATATGTAATATTTAATTAGAAAATTTTAATAACAAAGACAAATAAAAATTTTGGACGAAATAATTAATAATTTACTTAATAAAAAAAATTAATTATAAAGGCTGTAATCCCCTAGAAAATCTAATGCAAAACAGTGGCGGAATCACTGTCGATGGGATTGAAACACATTGATGTCTAATAGATTATTGTATGATCAAAAGGTAAGTCTGAAACAAATGCCACTTTTCCTAAAAAGGGCGAAAATAAAATTTCCAAAATCCGGTAAAGAAATCCATAGAAACAATATTAACAATAATATAAATGAGTAGGATCATGACAACTCGCTAGCTTAAACCCGATCCCGCAAAACAGATAACCTGCCATGTTAAACATAACAGCCACAATTCAGTGGGGAGCAACTCAGGCAGTTCTCCCAGCCATATTACATAATATATAGGCAATAGATGCATAATATAAGAAAATAGATTAAACTCAAAACATTATATATATCAAAATAGATTCAAAACCAAAAACAATTCAGCAGCCTGACGGCGTCAAAACGAATAATGGAATATAAAACCGATGATCAGTACAACTTTTACTACTAGAGATATGTCAAAACAACACTGAAGTGTAACTTAGTGCCCACGAAGCGACCCCTAAGCCTCACTGGTTAAGGAACTCAGTGCCCACGAAGCGACTCCTAAGCCCTCTCACCAGACAACTCAAACTATAATAGGACTGCGTTCAGCGAGGTCCTAGCCTAAGTACATGCGCATGACTCCTGAGCATAAACGATACTCAGTTCGACAATCAATGTATCCCTGACGCAAATACACTGACCATATAGCTGATGATAACAACCAACATATCCTAGACTTATATACTGTACATTCTCATTTCCAACATTATTCCATATTCAAACCAATAAATATTTCATCCGAAGATATCTTAAATATTCCCAAAATAGTAACTTTCCAAAGATAGAAACTTTCTTCAAATAGTAACTTTCCAAAATAGGTGTTATTATAATTAGAAATCGTTTAACATATGAGTTATATAAAATATTTAATATTAGACCTTGAGACATAAACATCATATTTATTAGATAAATGTATAATTAATGATTAAAAGTCAAAGAAAGTAAAAATCATAATTATTTCTCAAAAGGTTGGAGTTTAAGTAATTAAAAGAAATAAATTACAAATTTACAGATTTTTCAGATTTGCACTGTCTTACTATAAAATTCATAATTAAATCATTAAAAATCAAAACGACGTAAGAAAAGTGAGGTTGAAAACTTTAAAGGCTTAACTACAACTTTTGTTTCTGGATAAAATTGAAATTATTAACTTAAAGGGGGTTGTATTTCGTAGTTTTGTAAACTGACAGAATCTGTCACCCGATTGTATTCCTTTAATAAAACATGTTTAAAACTTTATTTTGAAACAAATCCAAATGGAAACATTAACTAGACTATTTAAAGTTAATTTACGTAATTTACCGAAATTAAATTAAAATTTTATCATAGGTTTTAAATTAGGTTTTTCAATAACTGACAGATTCTCAAACTAATCCGTCATAGTTTCATAAATGATTTATTGTGACGAAACTACTTGGAATTAATTTACGAAATTTAACAGAGATATAATAGACTTAAAATAAACATTAGTCTCTTCTCAAACTTTTCGAAAATAAGGTTTGCAAACATGAGTAATAATTCGTACAAAAACACTAATTGATTCTGAAACATGCTGTAATTATGTTAAAGACAATAAAACTTCCAATTTGGTATTTCATACTAAAAATCACGAAAATTAAGTGATAAATTATTATTTGTATGCTTTAGTCTCGGCCTTATAATAATTTAGTAGATTCAATGCACGACAAATTATAGCATGCAATTTGTAACATTAAAACGATAAAAACAACATGTGAGAAATCGATTAAAACTATTATCATAATAATTTAGTAAAACATGTCTATTAGTAAAAATACGATTTTAAATATTACTACAAGCAACTACGACATATACATCACGCAATACCGAGTCGTGCCATCATTGTTACCTTGTTAGTCTTCGAGATCTGAATCGACAATGTACTCGTCCGCCTCGGGATCCTCCAAATAACCTATAAAACGGTATACATATATGGTGTTACGACCATATAAAAGTTACTCTAAAAAAAAACTAAGAACAACGCGGATTAAGAGTAATTAAATTACCCTCAGTTTAGAACGGAACGAGGGAGAACAAGAAGCAAGAGCGTAGGACAATTGTGTGAGAATAAGGGAATAATTTGCTAGATCACCAACGAGATCACGCTCTTGTGAAGGGGAAAAGAAGGGTGAACAAGTTTACGTATATTGGACAAAATGGATACAATGAATGAACGTATACATGTGATGATATGTAGAGGAGATGTTGTACGTACACCACAAGAAAAGGGAGTTAGAGTTTGTTTTCCAACTCACCTCCAAGCTAACTTACATAAAAGTTGGAGTAGGAGTAGGAGAGTAGTTAGCTAACTAACTAAAAGAGGATAGATTAACCAAGATTATTAATATTATAAAGAGTAAACAAAGTCACCAAAACCAACTAGTTCCAAAAGACTTAATATTGGACTCGATTCGGGTCCAAAATAATTTACGGGTTGATATAAACGAGATAGGAATTGATATCAAAATTGACGGAATATAGTATAGAGTTACAATATAATTGTAACAAAAGTCGGTTTTATTTTAATAAAATAGCGGGTGTTACAACCTTCCCCACTAAAAAAAAGTTTCGTCCCCGAAACTTGTAGGAACGAAAAGAGAGTGGAAAGGAAATGAGTATACCTTACTCAAACAGATGGGGATGTTTGGATAACATTGAAGATTCGGTCTCCCAAGTCTCCTCCTCAAAGCGATTACACCTCCATAGAACTTTCACCAAGGGAATAACCTTATTTCTTAGTCGCTTCTCCTTTCTATCGGTGATACGAATAGGTCTCTCTTCATAAGTCAAATCTGGTTCTAACTCGAGGACCTCAGGTTTCAGCACATGTTCAGGATCACCAACGTATCCACGCAACTGGGACACATGGAACACATCATGCACCTTACCCATAGAAGCAGGCAATTCCAGCTTATATGCCACCACACCGATTTTCTCTACTATGGGATATGGTCCAACAAACTTAGGGCTAAGCTTACCCTTTATCCCAAATCTCTTCACACCTTTCATCGGCGAGACCTTCAAAAATACTAAGTCACCTACTTCAAACTCAAGGGGTCTTCGACGCACATCAGCATAAGACTTCTGACGATCTTGAGCAGCCTTCATCCTGGAACGAATCAACTGCACCGCATCCACAGTCTCGGCTAAGAAATCAGGTCCTAAAGTCTTCACTTCTCGAGGTTCATCCCAACACACAGGACTACGGCACTTTCGACCATAAAGTGCCTCAAACGGAGCCATCTTGATAGAAGCATGATAACTGTTGTTGTAGGAGAACTCAACCAACGGTAAATGTCGGTCCCAACTACCTTGAAAATCTAGGGCACAAGCACGGAGCATATCCTCCAAAGTCTGAATAGTTCTCTCAGATTGGCCATCAGTCGCAGCATGGAAAACAGTACTCATCAAAAGCTGACTTCCCAAAGCACTCTGTAAAGCCTTCCAGAACTTAGAACAGAATCTCGGGTCTCGATCAGACACGATTTCTAATGGTACACCATGATGCCGAACCACCTCAGCAACATATACTTCAGCAAGCCTTTCCAAACTCCAGGTATCACGAATAGGAATAAAGCGTGCACACTTGGTCAAACGATCAACTATTACCCAAATACCGTTTCTTCCATTTACGGTTCTAGGCATTGCCATAACAAAGTCCATTGCGATACACTGCCATTTCCATTCAGGCACAGGTAATGGTTGTAGCAAACCACCCGGTCTCTTATGCTCAAACTTCACCTGTTGACAAGTTAAGCACTTACTTACATAGGCAGCAATATCGTCTCTCATATATGGCCACCAAAACTGCAGCTTCAGGTCCTTGTACATCTTATCACCTCCAGGATGCACAGAATAAGGAGTCTTATGAGCTTCATCTAGAATCTGCTTCCTTAATTCCTCATCAGCAGGAACGACCCAACGATCCTTGAACTTCAAAGCACCGTTTGAATCTTCAGCGAAGTCAACGGCCTTTCCTAGACCCATCTTGGTTCGAATACCAGCAATAAATGAGTCCGACAACTGCTTCTCACGGATCTCTCGGAATAAAGCAGGTTCAGCAACCAGGGCACTAACACACTCATCATCACCGTCCATCTCCACACCTAATGTAAGCTTGTCAAACTTACGAGCCAACTCTTCGGGTAGACAATGATGAGAAACAATGGCATGAATATTCTTTCTGCTCAAGGCATCTGCCACAACATTAGCCTTCCCCTCGTAGTACACCAGTTCCAAATCATAGTCACTGGCCAGTTCAACCCAACGTCTCTGTCTCGCATTTAAATCTTTCTGCGTAAAGAGATATCGTAGGCTCTTATGGTCGGTATGCACCTTGCACTTCACTCCATATAGGTAATGTCTCCAAATCTTGAGGGCATGTACAACAACAGCCAACTCCAAATCATGAGTAGGGTAATTCACCTCATGAACTTTCAATTGTCTGGAGGCATAAGCGATCACCTTACCACCTTGCATAAGGACACAACCCAAACCAAACTTGGAAGCATCACAGAATACTTCAAAACCAACACCTTCGTCCGGTAGGGTCAAAACTGGAGCAGAAGTGAGTCTCTTTTTAAGCTCGAGAAAAGCATCTTCACAGGATTCAGACCAAATAAACTTGGATTCTTTCTTCAATAACTGAGTCATTGCACGAGCTATCTTAGAGAAATCTTGCACAAATCTCCTGTAATAGCCTGCAAGGCCCAAGAAACTACGGATCTCACCGACATCAGAGGGGCTATTCCAATCAGCAACGGCCGAAATCTTAGCTGGATCGACCTTGATACCGTCTTTCGTGACTACATGACCTAAAAAGGCAACTTCAGGTAGCCAGAACTCGCACTTAGAGAATTTAGCAAACCACTTTTCACTCCTCAGGATGCCTAGGACGATTCTTAAATGCTCAATGTGCTCATATTCAGACTTGGAATAAATCAGGATGTCATCAATAAAGACAACGACACACTTATCCAAATACTCGCGAAATGTGCGATTCATCTGATCCATAAAGACAGCAGGGGCATTGGTTAGTCCAAATGGCATTACTTTGAATTCGTAGTGGCCGTACCTCGAGCTAAAAGCGGTTTTAGGAATATCCGACTCTCGAACTGGGATCTGATGATAACCAGACCTTAAATCGATTTTGGAAAACACAGAAGCACCTTTCAACTGGTCGAACAGATCATCAATTCTAGGCAAAGGATACTTGTTCTTGACTGTAACCCGATTGAGCTCTCGGTAGTCAATACATACATAGCCTCATAGTACCGTCTTTCTTCTTTACAAACAGTACAGAAGCACCCCACGGGGAAGAACTAGGACGAATAAAGTCCTTCTCAATCATTTCATCGAGCTGTTTGCGCAATTCTTGCAATTCAGCAGGAGCCATTCTATAGGGAGCTTTAGCAATTGGTCCAGTTCCTAGTACGAGTTCGATGGTGAATTCAACATCTCGCTCTGGGGGAATACCAGGTAATTATTCAGGAAATACATCGGGGTATTCACTCACAATGCGTACCTCTTCAAGTTTAGGTAACTCCAGAGTTTTAATCACAGAGCATAGGAATACTTGACAACCCTTCCTCTGTAAACTCAACATCTTCATAGCGGATATAATCTTAATACCCTCTTGACGTCTACCACCTCGATACGTGACACGAGCACCATCAGGACCTTTCAAAGATATTTTCTGGTCTCGACATAGGAATCTAGCATCATAATGAGCCAACCAATCCATACCGAGGATTACGTCGAACTCAGCCAGAGGAAATTCGAGTAATGTAGTAGGGAATACCACATTAGCAAACAAGAGAGGAACATCCACATATGCCTTGGCAGAAGAAAGGATTTCTCCAGAAGGTAAGGATATAGAGATAGATTCAGCTGGGCTGGATACTAAAGAAGCTTTGACAGTAAGACTAGGAGATATAACAGACACAGATGCACCAGTATCGAACAGGATAGAAGCTCGAAAACCAGAAATCAAAAACATACCCGTAACAACATCGGGATTTGCCTCAGCTTCAGCTCGACTCATCAGAAACAAACGGCCTTTACGACGAGGAGCAACCACAGCACCAGAGGCAGTAGCAGTAGTTTCGGCTGTCTTCTTAGGACACTGGTTTGCCTTGTGTCCCACCTCCTTGCAGACATAGCATGTAATCACCGATCCATCACAGTTCTTTCCTGGGTGGAAAGCCTTCTTGCACCTGTAGCAGGTCATATCCTTCTTCTCAAAACGTCCCGGGGTAAACGGTTTCTTAGAACCAGCACCTGAATGAGATAAGTAGCAACAATTACTAACACAAAAGAGGGGAGAAAAGAAGGATTAAGAAGAAAGGATGTGGACAGACCTCCACTAGGCTGGAACCTCTTAGCAGAACCAGCATTAGAAGAATAGGAAGAAGTGAAAGGCCTTTTATAGCCAGAAGAAACAGGAGCAGCAGCCTCCTTCATTCGTTCTAGGGACTTCTCAGCCCATAGTGCAGCATTGTATATCTTCTCCACTGTATCAGCTTCGCGGGGAATAGTGTGAGCAATGTCTGGTCTCAAACCTTTCCTAAAGAAGAACACTCTTTGAGCCTCGTTTGGTAGCAACTCTGTGGCATAGTGGCTTAGCTCATGAAATAGGTCTGTATACTCTTGCACCTTCAACTTTGAACCTTGCTCAAGTGATGTAAAATCCAACAGCTTCCTGTGCTTCAGCTCCTCAGGATAGAATCTTGTTTCCAGCAAGGTTTTGAATTGTTGCCACCCAAATCCAGGAATAAGGAGAGCATTGGGTCCCACTAAAATCCACCAGCGGTCGGCCTCACCCTCCAAGTAATGAACTGCCAAGCCTACCTTGTGTTGCGGCGGTACTTCGTGAGTCTCGAACTGGCGTTCCATCTGACGTGTCTAGAGTGACATCTGCTCGGGATCAACAGCACCATTATAGAAGGTCAACTTGCTCTTAGCCATCTCCGTTGCCGCCTTAGAGAAACTGAAAGGACGTTGCCCATGGCCCAAGTGTTGGGTCCTCTCCATCAACGTGTTCAACGAGTTGAGAACGGCGAGGTTAATCTCATCCTGGTTTGCAGCCTCACGTCCACGTCCAGCCATCTTCTTCGGGGACAAAAATAAGTAAACATTTAATCAATGCTAGTCATTGAGTTATCAAGAACAAACAAGCTACCAAACAAGTCCTTATTTGGTTTCTACCCTTCTATTACTAAGTGATTCATTATTTTCTCATCTATTTATCAGTATTTTGCCTAAGATCAAGTGTAAGCGTCGGGAGCAATGATGCTCTGATACCAACTGTAATCCCCTAGAAAATCTAATGCAAAACAGTGGCGGAATCACTGTCGATGGGATTGAAACACATTGATGTCTAATAGATTATTGTATGATCAAAAGGTAAGTCTGAAACAAATGCCACTTTTCCTAAAAAGGGCGAAAATAAAATTTCCAAAATCCGGTAAAGCAATCCATAGAAACAATATTAACAATAATATAAATGAGTAGGATCATGACTACTCGCTAGCTTAAACCCGATCCCGCAAAACAGATAACCTGCCATGTTAAACATAACAGCCACAATTCAGTGGGGAGCAACTCAGGCAGTTCTCTCAGCCATATTACATAATATATAGGCAATAGATGCATAATATAAGAAAATAGATTAAATTCAAAACATTATATATATCAAAATAGATTCAAAACCAAAAACAATTCAGCAGCCTGACGGCATCAAAACGAATAATGGAATATAAAACCGATGATCAGTACAGCTTTTACTACTAGAGATATGTCAAAACAACACCGAAGTGTAACTTAGTGCCCACGAAGCGACCCCTAAGCCTCACTGGTTAAGGAACTCAGTGCCCACGAAGCGACTCCTAAGCCCTCTCACCAGACAACTCAAACTATAATAGGACTGCGTTCAGCGAGGTCCTAGCCTAAGTACATGCGCTTGACTCCTGAGCATAAACGATACCCAGTTCGACAATCAATGTATCCCTGACGCAAATACACTGACCATATAGCTGATGATAACAACCAACATATCCTAGACTTATATACTGTACATTCTCATTTCCAACATTATTCCATATTCAAACCAATAAATATTTCATCCGAAGATATCTTAAATATTCCCAAAATAGTAACTTTCCAAAGATAGAAACTTTCTTCAAATAGTAACTTTCCAAAATAGGTGTTATTATAATTAGAACTCGTTTAACATATGAGTTATATAAATTATTTAATATTAGGCCTTGAGACATAAACATCATATTTATTAGATAAATGTATAATTAATGATTAAAAGTCAAAGAAAGTAAAAATCATAATTATTTCTCAAAAGGTTGGAGTTTAAGTAATTAAAAGAAATAAATTACAAATTTACAGATTTTTCAGATTTGCATTGTCTTACTATAAAATTCATAATTAAATCATTAAAAGTCAAAACGACATAAGATTAGTGAGGTTGAAAACTTTAGAGGCTTAACTACAACTTTTGTTTCTGAATAAAATTGAAATTATTAACTTAAAGGCGGTTTTTATTCGTAGTTTTGTAAACTGACAGAATCTGTCACCCGATTGTATTCCTTTAATAAAACATGTTTAAAAATTTATTTTGAAACAAATCCAAATGGAAACATTAACTAGTCTCTTTAAAGTTAATGTACGTAATTTACCGAAATTAAATTTAAATTTTATCATAGGTTTTAAATTAGGTTTTTCAATAACTGACAGATTCTCGAACTAATCCGTCATAGTTTCATAAACGATTTATTGTGACAAAACTACTTGGAATTAATTTACGAAATTTAACAGAGATATAATAGACTTAAAATAAACATTAGTCTCTTCTCAAAGTTTTCGAAAATAAGATCTGAAAACATGAGTACTAATTCGTACAAAAACACTAACCGATTCTGAAACATGCTGTAATTATGTTAAAGACAATAAAACTTCCAATTTGGTATTTCATACTAAAAATCACGAAAATTAAGTGATAAATTATTATTTGTATGCTTTAGTCTCGGCCTTATAATAATTTAGTAGATTCGATGCACGACAAATTATAGCATGCGATTTGTAACATTAAAACGATAAAAACAACATGTGAGAAATCGATTAAAACTATTATCATAATAATTTAGTAAAACATGTCTATTAGTAAAAATACGATTTTAAATATTACTACAAGCAACTACAACATATACATCACGCAATACCGAGTCGTGCCATCATTGTTACTGTAACACCCCCATTTATCCAAGAGCCTTAACTAGGCCTTCTCGGATAAATGAGAGTGTTACCATCCCGGGTTAACCGATGTCGTAGTCTCATCACAGAACAATAGTGAAACACATCCGAGTTTAATAGATTATTCAAAGGAGGCAAACCAAGTTCGAGCATAAGTATGGTTACGTAAACCCAAACGATTACATGAATAAAAGTTCTATTAAGTACTAACGACGGAAACATGCTAAAAGTATAACAACGATGACTACGCACTCCCTTCCCGAACAGCAATTCCCTTCAGTTAAGCACACATCAATGATCCATATCTGCATCAAGACTCTGCTCCCCAAAAGACCGTAAATGTCAATTGGATCGTCGCAGGCCCCCAATAAAATAGGGTGACAATTTGACAGAGAAAACGGTTAGAACTTGCTAACATTAAAATACAAGTACAAAATTAAAGCATCCAGTCTCGATCATCTCAGTATCATCATCGGTACAATCCAATAAAATCATCTCCATATTCTCAGCACTTCACGATACCCATAATTTCTGCTACACTACTCAATGGACCTCCCGGCCAGGATTTCGCTATACTATTCAGTGGACCTCCCGGTCAGGATTTCGCTACACTACTCAATGGACCTCCCGGTCATGATTTCGCTACCCTACTCAATCTCATCCATATCAATCTTATATCATAAATACATAGCTAGAACGACATCATAGTGTTAGCACATTCCAAGTAAGGAAAACCTTACCTAATCAGCAATTCACCACAACGCGGATAGCACGGTTCACCACGGAAACTCTACGAAATCCGTTCCTAATAAAATAGTATATATAAATCAATATCGATCGTAGCGTATTGGATTAATAACACGAACCGATGTCCTTCAAATCAATTAGACGACAGTGACTTATTCTTATTGCACTACAATGCTACAACACCTAACAATTATTAATACCATTACTATAATAAGTGTTGTTATTATGCCATAATAATAATACCTGCAACAACATCATGCTAGTATTAAAAGATGATTATAAATCCCATTACACGCATTACTACTTCGTTATAATAATAATTGATTTATAACAACAAACACTACCATGTTACTGCAACTATCATTATTATCCTTGAGTACTACTATGAAACGTATCCCTCCTCACGCAAACAAGACAACTCAAGTTCTTCGGAAAGAAAACTACGAGCATGAATCCCACAAGTCAAGACAAGTCAAGGTAACCCTTGCCCCCAATTCAAGACTATTATGATTATATAGATATATATACAACGCAGGGCATGATATTGTTATTAGTATTAAGAGCACGCATGACACAAAGCGAGGTATCGACATAACAACGTAGTATAATTTGACCCGACACTACTCCCAACAACAATTAGCAAGAAACCATTACGATAATGACAACAACAATTCGAACAAATATCCCAACAAAATAAGGACGCACAACAATGGCTAACCAACAATCCCGATCCCGATATTTCGACCTGGATGTACACTAACCATGCCTCGAGAACATAAAGGATGGTGTAGCATACCTAAGTGGCGCGTACTGTCGAGGTCTAGTCTACCCGTGGTCCGATCCGAATCCTAGGGTTCTCCTTTTCCTTCCTTTGCTTCGTGCGGCAGTTAGCGTGACTTTGTGCTAGTTACGTAACAGGTGATTTGAGTTGTGTGCTAGGGTTGTGTGCTAGGGTACTATGTTAATGATTATAATATCATGTATATATATACATAGGGTTGGCGTAGCTAGGTTAGGCTAATTATCCGTATTATAGTGTGTATTAAACTACTGGTTTCTTAGGTCGTGGCCCATTAAGCCAGGTCGGGTTAATTCGCTTGTTCTTACTGTCTCGACTCGGATTGACATACTACGGGTATTACAATCTACCCTCCTTAAAAAGAACTTCGTCCTCGAAGTTCGCTCCCCGACACAAACTCATGACAAAGTAAATAAAACGATAACGATAGTTTAAATATATACCATAAGTCGGGCTGTTACATCCTATCCTCCTTAAAAATAAGGTTACGTCCCCGTAACCGGAATAATTACCTGATCAAAAAGATGGGGAAAGCGTTTCCTCATCGATACTTCTGTCTCCCAGGTTGCCTCCTCGACATTGTGGTTAGACCACAAAACTTTGACAAGGGTTGTTTCTCCTCTCCTGGTTTTCCGAACTTTCCGATCTAAAATTTCCTTGGGAACCTCCTCATAAGTAAGAGAATCATCTAGCTGGATCGTCTTGGGTTCAATGATGTGAGACGGGTCACTCAAGTATTTCCGCAACTGGGAAACATGAAACACATTATGGACTTTATCAAGAGTTGGGGGAAGTGCTAATCGATACGCTACCTCCCCTATCCTATCCAGAATTTCATACGGCCCAACAAACTTTTGACTCAACTTGCCCTTCTTCCCGAACCTCATAACCCCTCTCATAGGTGACACTTTCAACAAGACCTTATCACCCACATCGAACTCAACCTCTCGGCGGTGGAGATCAGCATAGCTCTTCTGACGATCCTGTGCTGCTCGCATCTTCTGTCGGATTACATGTACATGCTCGATCATCTCCTGAATCATATGGGGCCCCAGCACTACCGCGTCGGCCTTCTCGTCCCAACATACCGGGCTCCTACACTTCCTCCCATATAAGGCTTCAAATGGTGCCATCTGAATGCTAGCATGGTAGCTGTTATTGTAAGAGAACTCAATCAAATCCAGTCGATCCTCCCACGAACCTCGAAATTCCAATGCACATGCTCGCAACATATCTTCCAGAGTCTGTATGGTCCGTTCTGTCTGACCGTCAGTAGCAGGGTGGAATGCTGTACTCATCTTCAATCGTGTGCCCAAAGATTCTTGCAGCTCCTGCCAAAACTTCGATATGAACCTCGAATCACGATCTGACACGATATCTCTAGGTACTCCATGTAATTTCAGAACATGTCTCCTATAAGCCATTGCTAGCTCGGCCTTACTCCACGTATCCTTCATTGGCACGAAGTGAGCCGACTTGGTGAGTCGATCTACTATCACCCAAATCATATTATTCCCCTTTGGGGTTCTCGGCAAACCTACAATGAAATCCATGGAAATGGAGTCCTACTTCCACTCAGGTACCTCTAAGGGTTGCAGCTTACCCTGTGGTCGTTTGTGTTCACTCTTGACCTTCTGGCAGGTCAAACATTTGGACACAAACTCGGCCACTTCTCTCTTCATGTTATCCCACCAGAATGTCTTCTTCAGATCCTTATACAACTTGTCCCCACCCGGATGTACCGAGTAAGGAGCACAATGCGCCTCGGTCATGATTTTCCTCCTTAATTCTCCTCCTTCTGGCACCCACCACCTGCCATTAAACCGGAGGCTCCCGTCTGGGTGAATGGTGAGATTTGAGGGTTCACCTCTCTCAATGCGGGCTCGCCACATTACATATTTCTGATCCAAAAACTGTTCTTCTCGTATTTCGGCGTACAACTCGGGTTGAATCGCCAAGTCTGTCATTGCTTCCCCTTTTCTTATCACATGAATCCCCATCTGTTGCACTTCACTCCTCAACTTCAATCTGGACATATCCAAACACAAGGAATGCACAGATTTTCTGCTTAGAGCGTCGGCCACCACGTTTGCCTTCCCCTCGTGGTACAAAATCTCCATATCGTAATCTCCGATCAACTCTATCCATCGCCTCTGCCGCATATTCAACTCCTTTTGAGTGTAGATGTACTTCAAACTCTTGTGGTCTGAAAACACCTTGAATGTTGCCCCATACAAATAATGTCTCCATATTTTCAGTGCAAACACTACCGCCCCAAGTTCTAGGTCATGAGTTGGGTAGTTCTCTTCGTAAGTCTTCAGCTGACGTGAAGCATACGCAATGACCTTCCCACCCTGCATTAGTACACAACCCAACCCATTCTTCGATGCATCAGTGTACACCTCAAAATTTTCGCTCCCTTCGGGTAAGGCCAGGATTGGAGCCGTAGTCAGACGCTCCTTCAGGGTTTGGAACGCCTTCTCACAGCTGTCATCCCACTTATACCGAATCTCCTTCCTCATAAGGTTAGTCAACGGTCTTGCTATCTTTGAGAAATCCTTCAGGAACCTTCGATAGTACCCGGCTAACCCCAAGAAACTCCGAATCTCTGCCACGTTCTTTGGCGCCTGCCACTTTGAGACAGCTTCGATCTTGCTTGGGTCTACAGATACCCCCTCTTTCGAAATCACGTGCCCCAAAAATGCGACTTTCTCCAACCAGAACTCACACTTTGATAACTTAGCGTACAACTGATTGTCTCGGAGAAGTTGCAATACGATCCTCAGATGCTCTGCATGCTCTTCCCGGTTTCTTGAATAAACCAGGATATCATCGATAAACACCACCACGAACTGGTCCAAGTAGGGCCGGAAAATTCGGTTCATCAAATCCATGAAGACAGCAGGAGCATTTGTTAGACCAAACGGCATCACCACAAATTCATAGTGGCCATACCGAGTTCTGAATGCGGTCTTAGGAATATCTTCGTTCTTGACCCTCAACTGGTGATAACCAGACCTCAAATCAATCTTTGAAAAGATACCAGCCCCACTCAATTGATCGAATAAATCATCAATACGAGGCAAAGGATACCGATTCTTCACAGTGACATTGTTCAGCTCCCTGTAATCGATGCACAGCCTCATGCTCCCATCCTTCTTCTGCACAAACAAAACTGGAGCACCCCACGGCGATACACTAGGTCGAATATACCCCTTATCCATCAATTCTTCTAACTGCTTCTTTAACTCGATCAACTCTTTAGGCCCCATACGGTATGGTGCTTTAGAGATCGGTCCCGTCCCTGGCTTCAGCTCAACACTGAAATCGACCTCTCGCCTTGGTGGTAAACCTGGGATCTCCTCCGGAAATACATCCCCAAACTCTCTCACTATAGGAATCGAATCAGAAGACAACTCCTCTGCCCGAGTATCCCGTACATGGCACAAGAATAACGGACTTCCCTTCTTCAGGTGGGTCTTCAGGGTAATGGCTGCTATGATCTTCACAGTTGGCTTCACCGCAAATCCTCTATAAGACACCCTAACGCCCTTCGGACCTCTTAACGACACTTTCTTAAGATTACAATCAATTTGGGCTCTAAACCGTCCCAACCAATCCATCCCCAAGATAATGTCAAAATCATCTAGGGGAAACTCTATTAAATTAACTCGAAGGTCAACTCCCCCAACTAGTAAAGACACACTACGAAAGACTCTTGTACACCTAACCGGTTTCCCCGAGGGTGTGATTATATCATCAGCTATGTTTTCAAAATCTACTAACCCCAGACTCGGTACATGATTACAGGCTACAAATGAATGGGTTGCCCCAGAATCGAACAGAATAAAAGAAGGTTTTGAGTTAACGAGAAAGGTACCCGTGATAACTTGTGTGTCCTCTTTAGCAGCTTGTTTCCCCATAGCAAAGAGCTTCCCAGTATTCTTACTCCCCTCAGGTGCCCCACCAGAGGAATTAGTTGACTTAACGCCTGCAGTTGACTGGGTAGTGCTCCCAGACCCTTGATAGTAACTCCCCTGTGGGCGGTTCCAGTTCCCCTGTGATCGGTTCCCGTTTCCCTGGTACCGATTCCCTTGGTTAACACTTTCTGACCTTGTTACTGGGATGGAATTAGGGTTGCCCTGATGTTGTCCTCCCTTCAACCGACATTCGTAAGCTCGGTGTCCAAGTTTCCCGCAGTGGTAACAGGTTATTAGTTGTCCATTGCAGTCCTTACCGGGGTGGTTGTAGTTGCACCACTTACAGTTGTAGTGCCGAACATCTTTCTTCCCGGTGTTGTAACTACCTCCTCTATAACTGTTCCCACCTGAGTTTTGGGATCTCTGCCACTGAGATCGGTTATTTCCCCCCCTCTTTGCATCCCCCTGCACAGCTCCCTCAGACTCGGCTTTCCTCTTTTCACCTTTCTGACTGTTCAACTCCTTAATACGATCGGCTAATCGCTCGGCGTGCCCGGCTCTCAGGTATACCTCTTTCACATCAGCATTATTTCCCATGGGTAGCCTTTCCAGGATTCTGATAGACAAGCCCCTCTCGAAGCGGGAAGCCAATAGTTCAGAACTCAGATTGAGGTCAGCAGAATAAGTGGCCAGCTCCATAAACTTGTCGTAATAGTCCTCGACAGTCATATCGTCTGTCATGGTGAAACGATCAAATTCTGCTCTTTTTGCACTACGGATATGTTCCGGAAAGAACTCCACCCTCAGCGCTTCTGCAAGACTCTTCCACCCAAAGACGTACTCCCCGTAATCCCCTTCCTCATGCTCTGCAATCAGCTTGTCATAGTTAATGTGCCACCATAAATCAGCCTTGCCACTCAAATAGAACGCAGCTTGATTCAACTCCAAATTCTCCGGACAATTTACGGTCTGGAATACCTTCTTCATTTCTCTCACCCAATTCTCTAGCTGCGACGGCCCACCAGTCCCGTCATATTTACTGGGACGAAGGCGTGCTATCGCAGCGCTGATAGCGGCCGCGTCTGTCATTGGTGGTTTCGGAATGTGGATGTTTCTCAGAGCTTCCAAAAGCGCATCGTTGGTTGCCTTTAAGCGCGCCATTTCCTCGGCACTCAGAGTGACTGGGGTGGAACTAGTAGCTGCATCCTTTGACATGACTAACACAACAATAACATACACATGAGCCTTAAATGCTCATTCATCATAACAATATATCACTATTAACGTTGTAATTATTCATGTCATTGTAAACATCACACTTGTAACTACTCGTACAATTATGCAATTCAAAGGAAATTCATATCATCATTGCGGACCCATCCTATTCTACCCTCTCTCGGTCTCACCCGTAGTTACCGGTTCCAAACCAAAAGGGCCGGAAGTTGGTATGAGGACGTCTCCTCAACCAGAGATTTTAAGGGGGCTCCTAATGGTCTATCACCGGGGTTCTTTTTTTTTTTATTCCTATGTTCATTTATTCAGGCTCCAGAATCGATCGCTCTGATACCACTTTGTAACACCCCCATTTATCCAAGAGCCTTAACTAGGCCTTCTCGGATAAATGAGAGTGTTACCATCCCGGGTTAACCGAGGTCGTAGTCTCATCACAGAACAATAGTGAAACACATCCGAGTTTAATAGATTATTCAAAGGAGGCAAACCAAGTTCGAGCATAAGTATGGTTACGTAAACCCAAACGATTACATGAATAAAAGGTCTATTAAGTACTAACGACGGAAACATGCTAAAAGTATAACAACGATGACTACGCACTCCCTTCCCGAACAGCAATTCCCTTCAGTTAAGCACACATCAATGATCCATATCTGCATCAAGACTCTGCTCCCCAAAAGACCGTAAATGTCAATTGGATCGTCGCAGGCTCCCAATAAAATAGGGTGACAATTTGACAGAGAAAACGGTTAGAACTTGCTAACATTAAAATACAAGTACAAAATTAAAGCATCCAGTCTCGATCATCTCAGTATCATCATCGGTACAATCCAATAAAATCATCTCCATATTCTCAGCACTTCACGATACCCATAATTTCTGCTACACTACTCAATGGACCTCCCGGCCAGGATTTCGCTATACTATTCAGTGGACCTCCCGGTCAGGATTTCGCTACACTACTCAATGGACCTCCCGGTCAGGATTTCGCTACCCTACTCAATCTCATCCATATCAATCTTATATCATAAATACATAGCTAGAACGACATCATAGTGTTAGCACATTCCAAGTAAGGAAAACCTTACCTAATCAGCAATTCACCACAACGCGGATAGCACGGTTCACCACGGAAACTCTACGAAATCCGTTCCTAATAAAATAGTATATATAAATCAATATCGATCGTAGCGTATTGGATTAATAACACGAACCGATGTCCTTCAAATCAATTAGACGACAGTGACTTATTCTTATTGCACTACAATGCTACAACACCTAACAATTATTAATACCATTACTATAATAAGTGTTGTTATTATGCCATAATAATAATACCTGCAACAACATCATGCTAGTATTAAAAGATGATTATAAATCCCATTACACGCACTACTACTTCGTTATAATAATAATTGATTTATAACAACAAACACTACCATGTTACTGCAACTATCATTATTATCCTTGAGTACTACTATGAAACGTATCCCTCCTCACGCAAACAAGACAACTCAAGTTCTTCGGAAAGAAAACTACGAGCATGAATCCCACAAGTCAAGACAAGTCAAGGTAACCCTTGCCCCCAATTCAAGACTATTATGATTATATAGATATATATACAACGCAGGGCATTATATTGTTATTAGTATTAAGAGCACGCATGACACAAAGCGAGGTATCGACATAACAACGTAGTATAATTTGACCCGACACTACTCCCAACAACAATTAGCAAGAAACCATTACGATAATGACAACAACTATTCGAACAAATATCCCAACAAAATAAGGACGCACAACAATGGCTAACCAACAATCCCGATCCCGATATTTCGACCTGGATGTACACTAACCATGCCTCGAGAACATAAAGGATGGTGTAGCATACCTAAGTGGCGCGTACTGTCGAGGTCTAGTCTACCCGTGGTCCGATCCGAATCCTAGGGTTCTCCTTTTTCTTCCTTTGCTTCGTGCGGCAGTTAGCGTGACTTTGTGCTAGTTACGTAACAGGTGATTTGAGTTGTGTGCTAGGGTTGTGTGCTAGGGTACTATGTTAATGATTATAATATCATGTATATATATACATAGGGTTGGCGTAGCTAGGTTAGGCTAATTATCCGTATTATAGTGTGTATTAAACTACGGGTTTCTTAGGTCGTGGCCCATTAAGCCAGGTCGGGTTAATTCGCTTGTTCTTACTGTCTCGACTCGGATTGACATACTACGGGTATTACAATCTACCCTCCTTAAAAAGAACTTCGTCCTCGAAGTTCGCTCCCCGACACAAACTCATGACAAAGTAAATAAAACGATAACGATAGTTTAAATATATACCATAAGTCGGGCTGTTACAGTTACCTTGTTAGTCTTCGAGATCTGAATCGACAATGTACTCGTCCGCCTCGGGATCCTCCAAATAACCTATAAAACGGTATACATATATGGTGTTACGACCATATAAAAGTTACTCTAAAAAAAACTAAGAACAACGCGGATTAAGAGTAATTAAATTACCCTGAGTTTAGAACGGAACGAGGGAGAACAAGAAGCAAGAGCGTAGGACAATTGTGTGAGAATAAGGGAATAATTTGCTAGATCACCAACGAGATCACGCTCTTGTGAAGGGGAAAAGAAGGGTGAACAAGTTTACGTATATTGGACAAAATGGATACAATGAATGAACGTATACATGTGATGATATGTAGAGGAGATGTTGTACGTACACCACAAGAAAAGGGAGTTAGAGTTTGTTTTCCAACTCACCTCCAAGCTAACTTACATAAAAGTTGGAGTAGGAGTAGGAGAGTAGTTAGCTAACTAACTAAAAGAGGATAGATTAACCAAGATTATTAATATTATAAAGAGTAAACAAAGTCACCAAAACCAACTAGTTCCAAAAGACTTAATATTGGACTCGATCCGGG
The DNA here is from genome assembly GCA_958450325.1 of Agrostemma githago. NCBI lineage: Eukaryota > Viridiplantae > Streptophyta > Magnoliopsida > Caryophyllales > Caryophyllaceae > Agrostemma > Agrostemma githago. The sequence continues at coordinate 60,558,098 of OY288240.1, forward strand.
TCCAAAATAATTTACGGGTTGATATAAACGAGATAGGAATTGATATCGAAATTGACGGAATATAGTATAGAGTTACAATATAATTGTAACAAAAGTCGGTTTTATTTTAATAAAATAGCGGGTGTTACAAAGGCAAATGAAAATTTTCATGAAATAATTAATAATTCAATTAATAAAATTGTTTAAAAAGTAAAATTTGATAAACCACTTCATGATATTTTTTTAAGAATGACAAATGATTTGTTTTTAATAAGCAATTATTAACGTAATTAATGAAAATTGAAATAAATAAATAAATAAATAAATCAATATATATTAATAAAGCAGGAACTTTTCGAGCGATTTGATTGGTCCAAATTTTTTTAATATATTTTTAAAGTTAAATAAAGAATATGAAAATTTGTATATGAAAAAATAAATCCTACCCCTCCTGAGACTCGAATTTTTTAGATTTAAATAAAGAATATAGAAATTTGTATAGGGAAAAAAACAATTCTATTCCATTTAAGACTTAAAAAATTATCACTATATAAACAGACGATTATCACCTTATAACGCAACAAAAATTGGACAGCGACAACGTGAAACTCTTAATCAATTTTGTTTGATAATTGTTTTAATATTTATTTATTCACCCTACAAAATAAAAAATTGAATTTTTTAATTTTTTTAGATCATTATTATCAATAATTATTATAGTTTTAATTTATTTTTTAAAATTTAAATAAAGAATATATAGAAATTTGTGTAGGGAAAAAATAATTCTACAAAAGTGTTATGATGACGTGATGAAATTCTATATAAATAAGAACAATAATTCGTTCTTAAATATCAACCAACAATCTTTTTAATCTTAAAAAATTCCTAAGATTATAAACTTAAATAAAATCATCTCACATCGAAAATTTATGATGAGGTGGTGAAATGCTATATAAATAAAAGTAATTCTTCATTCTTAGATATCAACCAACAGTCTTTTGAGTTTTAGATAATAAACTTAAGTAAAAAAAATTCTTATCGAAAAATTATAAAAGGGTGATGATATTCTATATTACTCATGAGATTATAAATAAGAGAAATCATTTAAGCAAGATGATAAACTTAAGTAAAAAATACTCCACACACATCGAAAAATTGTGATGAGGTGATGAAATTCTTTAATATAAATAAGAACACTCATTCGTTTTTTTGATATCAACAAAATCTTTTGGGTGTTAAAAAAATCACCTAAGATTATAAAGTTAATTAAAAAGTATCCATATCGAAAAATTATGATGCGGTGATGAAATTTTATATTATAAATAAGAGCAATCATCCATTCTTAGATATCGATCAACAATCTTTTAAGTCTTAGAAAAAAAAGCTCAAGAACAATCGTTCGTTCTTAGTTATCAACCAAAAATCTGTTGAGTCTTAAAAAAACTCCGAAAATTATACACTTACGTAAAAATTATCCTATATCCAAAAATCTTTTGAGTCTAAAAAAAAACTCCGAAAATTATACACTTAAGTAAAAATTATCATATATTGAAAAATTATGACGAGGTGATGAAATTCTATATTATAAATAAGAACAGTACAATAAATGAATGAGAATCAATGAATTTTCCCAAAAAAAATCATTCTTTTGTAGAGATCAACTAACAATCTTTTATTTGATTCTTAAAAAAGCTCCTAAGATTAAGAGAATACGTTCTTAGATATCAAATAACAGTCTTTTAAGTTTAAAAAAAAAACTTGAGAGCAATCATTCGTTCTTAGATATCAACCAAAAATCTTTTCAATCTTAAAAATAACTCCGAAGATTATAAACTTGTAGAAATTATCTCACATCGAAAAATTATGATGGAGTGAATTTTGTATTATAAATAAGAGCAATAATTCATTATTAGATATTGATCAACAATCTTTTGAGTCCTAAAAAAGCTTCTACGATTATAAACTTAAGTGTGTTATCCCACATCGATAAATTATGATAAAATGATTGAATTTCTATATTAATACGAACAATAATTCGTTATTAGTTATCAACCAACAATCTTTTGAATCTTTAAAAAATCCTAAGATTATAAACTTAAGTAAAATTATCACACATCAAAAAATTACGACACTTTGTATATATATTTGATACCTTTTTCGAGTGATATAATTGGTCTGTTTCATCAAAACTCGATTCAGGAATATATCATAAATAATATAGAAAATCAAGTAAAGAATCTTTTAATTTATTTATATATATATATAGAGGTAGGTTCAAATAAGGTCAACAATTATTTTAAGGTCATAAGTTCTAGTGTTAAAGTTACACAAAAAGTGCTTAAGGTTACACGAGATGAGTGATAAAGTTGCACTTTATCACTTGAAGTGATAAAAGAGCTGAATATTATAGTTACATATCAATTTTAAACAAATGCAACTTTATCATATATCATTTGTAACTTTAATATAGACATACTTACACATGGTAACCTTATTTGATCTCTACTATATATATATAGAGTAAGGCTCTTATGAGTCTTCTCTATATATGAGTCCATAAGTCCTCATCCCATCCATTGAATGTGATGAGGATGGATGGACAGGATTCATTCTACATTTGCATTAAAAAAAAAGAAAAATGAAGATACTGCTTCCCAAAATATCTCCCATAATTTTAGGAAACAATAATATCCCATTCATTTCACTCATTCATTCATTCACCTTACCACGTTCATCAAATCTAAAAAAAATGCTTACAACATCACGTTCATTCATTCAAAATTTGTGCTCGACATAACGTTACTATGGATTCAATGATCGCGACATCATCATCAACTGTTGATAAGCAATTCGTGGAGTACAACAATGGTGAGTTTCGATATTGCTTTCATATTTTGCGTCAATTTTATTCATTTCATTCATCATATAATCATATCAACGATTCATTGCTCCTGTGTTAGTATAGATTGCGAATTGTTATGTTTATTATTTAGGTTTTTCATAATTTTCACCGATTATTATTTAGGTTTTTCATAATCTTCATCAATTGTTATGCTTTCATTGCCATGAAAGTCATTAAGATGCTCCATATTATTAGATTTTACGTTCATAGTATGGAAACTGCATATTATTAAAGATCTGATCATTATATGATTTTTTCACACAAACATATATATATGGAGCTATTGTAATGCACATAATGTGTTACTTTAATATAGACCATCTGTTATTTTAATGTCTAACCCCTGTGTATAGACATCTTCTGTTAATTAAATCTCGTGTTACTTTAATGCACTTCATCTGTTACTTTAGTTCTTGTCAACTGTTACTGTAATGCATTGGAGTAACAAAGGATTTAGAATACCGCCATATTAAAAAAAAAATATTGCTTCCTATAATGATGGAACGTGATTGCCATCTAAATGGGAAACAATATCAAAGTATAACGCTCTCATTGATACTCTTATTGATAGCAATATACATGTTCATACTGTCATTCATACTCTCATTCATGATGTTCAATAAAAACAACCTTCAATCAAAGTATACACGTTCAATTATTCATCTTCTTCCTCGCGCGGTTGCAATTTCTCCTTTAATGGCGGTTATGCAAATTGTCGGATACACCAACAGTGAGTTTTTGCTTTATACTTTATACATGAAACGTCATGGAAGTCATTAAGATGCTCCATATTATCAGATTTTACGTTTATAGTATTGAAACCGTATATTATTAAAGTTTTGATTGGAGTAACGAGTCATCATCATTAGAATAACATACCTAATGTATTACAGTAACACGTTTGAAGCATTGAAGTAACATGTCATCGGATTTAGTTATTAATGTTTTGGTTAGAATACTGTCATATTTCAAGTTCTGATTGTTTGTTTATCGCCACGTTTATTGGGATTGTTCTTATTTTTGTAGTAGACGCAAAAGCACAGGAAAGGTGCAGGAATATGGGTGAGAGTTTCACTCCATACATAGAGCAGATCTTCAAAGATGTAGACGAGAAGAAGAAGAAGAAGTAGGAAATGCCATGTAAGTAAGTAAGTAAGTAAGTAAGTAAGAAGAAGAAGAAGAAGAAGAAGAAGAAGAAGAAGCACAACTCTGAGTAGGACAATATATTGTTAGAGTAACATACATTATTCGTTAGAGTAACATACTGAATAAGTTAGAGTAATATAGTTTATGAGTTTGATTGATTTTCCAATATCTAGTCCTTAGAGTAACATCATTTATTGGAGTAAAGTGAGTTAGAATAACACACATTATGCGTTAGAGTAACATACTTAATGAGTTACAGTAACACAGTTTATGAGTTTGATTGATTTTCCAATATCTAGTCCTTAGAGTAACATCCTTTATTGGAGTAAAATGAGTTAGAATAACACACATCATGCGTTAGAGTAACATACTTAATGAGTTACAGTAACACAGTTTATGAGTATAATTTGATTTTCAATGTTCAGTTCTTAGAGTAACAGGTGTGAAACATTGGAATTATAATGGAGTTTTATAATTTTTGTTTTGGAGTATCCTTAATAGAAACATACATTATTCTTTTGATTGATTGGAAGTCCTGTTTTTGCAAAAGACTATTATACAACGTAACAGATTTTATTAGTTAAAGTAACACAGTTCATGAATTAGAGTAACACATTGTATGAGTTAAAGTAACAGTTTTTGCAAGAGACTATTATACAACGTAACAAATTTTTTGAGTTAAAGTAACACAGTTCATGAATTAAAGTAACACATTATATGAGTTAAGGTAACATAGTTTATGGGTTATGGCTGTAACATAGTAACATACATACAATGACAGTAGGAAAATGATGTTTTCTTGGTGAAAATGAAAAAAACTTAATTTTGAAAAAATTTGTCGTGTGAGAGAAAGAAACAGTTAGAAGATTGATGAGAGAGAGAAAAAAAAATTGCATTGAGATAATTAAGGAAGAGAGAGAAATGATATATTTACCAAGATTTGTAAGCTATTTCCTTATTTCACCTAAAGCAATCACAACCCTCCATCTTCCACTTGATCAATGGTCCAAGATTGGACTCATGGACTCAATATATACACAAAAAGTGCTTAAAATTACACGAGATGAGTGATATATATAGAGGTAGGTTCAAATAAGGGCAACATGTTTCAGTAAGTGTATATTAAAGTTACAGCTGACATACGATAAAGGTTCATTTGTTTAAAATTGATATGTAACTATAACATTAAGCTCTTTTATCACTTCAAGTGTCACTCATCTCGTGTAACTTTAAGCACTTTTTGTGTAACTTTAACACTTGACCTTATGCTCTTAAAATAGTTGTTGCCCTTATTTGAACCTACCTATATATATATATATATATATATATATATATATATATATAATTAGTTTTTCATTCTAATTACAATACATCATATATAATGCCTATAATTTAATTTGACGTTTACCGCATATATTATCTTTGATCCTTTGAAACACATTCACGTATGTGGATAATATTCATTTTATTTACTATTAGACATCCTCTTACGTTCGACTGACTCTCAACTTTTGTGCAATATCACCAATGTTTACAATAATCTAATTTGATATCCTTATCAACGTCACTGACAAGCAGCCCGTGCATCGCACGGACTTTCTAACTAGTTTAATAATAAAGACAAATTAATATTTTTTTAGTAAAAAAAATGATATTTTATAGGTACCTCTAATAATACTTATTTTCAAACTTTATACCTCAGATAATATTTTTTCAAAATTTATACCTTCCTATTTCAATTATCTCATAATCTTTACCTTCATGTGTTGATTTTCATTTATTTATTTCTATAATACCCTTCACCCCATTTACTTCGTATTACTATACTCTTCACCCCATTTACTTCGTATTACTATACTCTTTCACTGACAATTATGTTTAACTTCTTCCTTCATCTTCATCATCATTATCATCATCTATGTTCAGTTAAAAGTTTCCTTTCTTTTGTTCTTTTCGTTATTCACAATATTTTACTCACATCCAATTTAAGAATATCAATATCAACCTTCATAATTTTCGTCCTTTTTAAGTGATTTTGAATTTATTTACTTTCAATTTCAGTTTAGTGAAGAACAGAGTATTATTTTTCCATTTTCCAATTAAAAATTAGTGACTTGTAATTTTGAGTTTTCAATCTTCCTTTTTCACAGGGGAAATCGTATTGACGCAACATATGAATTATTGTGGAAATCTAAGAAATTAATCCAAAAAAATTATAAGCATTGACAAAAGAAACTGGGAAATTAATCTCCTTTGTTGGCTTTCTTGTGCTGTCATAGAGTAAAATGAACATTGGACGGCAATGTTTAGTCTATCATCGAGACAATGGCCCCTTGCATTGTATAATATCGCACAATTAGAAAACATGCATGCTCTGTAATTATGCGTGCTAATGTGTGATTTTCCAGAATTTTCTGGCTATTTGTGGGTTTGATTGATTATGGTATGTGGACGAGGATTCCTTGTTGCTTGTTTAAATTTGCTTTTCAATTGGGTTTTCAGAATTTCAGATGCACAAACAGTAGGAGAAGCATTTACTGAACATGATTTTGGGGAAATTGAATCAGGATTGATTTTTATATGGGGTAAAATATTGTTTGATCCTTTTCAAGGTTTACTTGAATTAGAAATAAGGGTAGATATGTCAACACCTTATTCCATTAATTATTTTCAGGGAAATAGCAGGAGTAGGGTATAGAATGTGAGATCATTTGAATGAGGAGGTATAAGTTTTGAAAAAAAAATATTATTTGAGGTATAAAGTTGAAAATGAGTGTTATTTGAGGTATTCGCATAAGGTCTCTGGATAAAAAAATCAAAAAGATAAAATTAGTCTTAAAATAATTAAAGTTGAGAAACAACAAATTCATTTTATAAAAAAACTAAAAGAATCATTTAAAAATAAAGTCAATAAAATGTAGATACAAACTCCCAAATATTTTATATCATTCTTTCATTGTTTTATATTCTTTTTTCACATGCATGTGTAGACACCCACATTTTGACCGCCAGGTGTCTATAGCAGTTTCCAAAGAACATCCTATGATGATCGGACGTAAACATGACTTAATACGCTCGATTTTGGACTCGGAATCAATAGTGATTGGCGCGAGCTTTTAGCGGAGTAAAAATCTCACAAAACCGACCTCAAATTCAGGCCCATTAGGTCGTTTCCAGGCAAATAAGACTAATTTGGGTCAAAACCGAGACCGAAGGCAAAACCATCTTTTGGCGACCGGGTCAAACCGGATATGTTTTGAGTCCTTGAGTCCCAATATCAGCCATTGATTCATTGTAAGATTAATGGTGTAGATTTAATCACATAATTAAGGTAATAACAATAATATATTTCAAAATATATTTTTTTTTCTCTCTCTTCCCTTAATATCTCCCGCCTATCTCTCTATCTTTGTCAACCCTTTCAACTTCCCACTTTCACCGCCTATACCTGTCAAGCTCATTCATTTCACCTCTTACCTCATTTTCTTACTCAATTTTCACCGCTCCCTCACAACAACGAGCCTATTTTGATTTCTGGAACACTCCCGCGTTCTTTATTGTCTTCATCATCTCCTCATCCTTGCTCATCTTCGCTCATACCGTCTACATTCATCATCGACGGGGCAACACAATTTTTGAACTCTAAACCTAAGGTAAATTAGGGTTTTTCCTGTGGTTTTTAATTACTTTTAGAGTAAATTTTGGTTTTGTTCGTTATGCTTATTACCTTTAGTTGTTTTTTCTTTATTTCTCTCATTTTGTACCTAGAATGCACGGTTGATTAGTTTTTTATTTCCGATTTTGATTATATGCGTCTTCTGTTTTTCTTGGCTCCCCTGCATGTTATTTTTGTTACTTTAATGAACATTGTATGTTACTTTAATTGGTATCATTTGTTACTTTAATTAATAACATATATAACTAACCTTACCCTTCTATTATTTGAATTCTAAACCTAAGGTAAATTAGGGTTTTTTCTGTGGTTTTTAATTACTTTTAGTGTAAATTTTGGTTTTGTTCGGTATGCTGATTACCTTTAGTTGTTTTTGTTTTATTTCTCTCATTTTGTACATAGAATGCACGGTTGATTAGTTCTTTATGTCCGATTTTGATTATATACGTCTTCTGTTTTCCATGGCTCCCCTGCATGTCATTTTCGTTACTTTAGTGAACATTGTTTGTTACTTTAGCTGGTATCACTCGTTATTTTAAAGAATAACCTATATAACTAACCTACCCTTCTATTGATACCATATTACCTGCAGCGTTTTGTAATGTATGTGTTTCTTGTTACTTTAATTCATGTATGTTGTTACTTTAATGCTTAATTTTTTTTACTGTAATTCGTTTTCAGATGGCAAAAGGAGGTAAGATTTTCGCTGATGGTGTGAAGGAGGGTCAGGTCAAGAATCGAGCTCGACGGGCGATGAAAACGGCTGTCAAGCCTTCGAAGTTGAAGAAGATAGCTACCGAAGAGTCTGGTGAATCCAACGTCGACCGTTCGGCGTCGGTCAGATGCAGCCCGAAGCTCCTCGTTGATCTGATATCTAATTTAAATCAGAGGCAGCGTGAGGCGCTTAAAACAATCGGTTTTGGCGGTGTACTTGAAATGCACCTTAGTAGTTTCCCTGTAAAGTTTGCCACTGACTTCATGTCTTTATTTAGTGATGACTCGCTGATTTTTCGGTGCGGGAGAAATCAGTTCCTGGTAACCAAGAACGATGTACATGACTGCTTCCTCCTTCAAGTTGGACCGGACCCTGTTGAGCTGCTGCCGATGGGTCGATCGAAGGCAGCCGAATCTGAGTCCGTCGTGGAGCTGAAGAGAAAGTGGAGGGCTGATTTTCATGTCGCAAATGAACTACAGGAGGATGTAGAGGGTGGCGAGATGTTCTGTAGGTTGTTCGTTCTCTACAGCATGTCGATATTTTTCAACCCAACGTCCAACCATGGTGTTGATCTGAGACTACTGAAGGCGGTGCAAGATGTACAGCGGATTAAAAACCTTGACTGGTGCACGTTCATCTTGGAAGGACTGGCGCAGGCGTGTGAGGATTTTGTGTTCAATAGCCGATCATATCAACTTGGCTGTGTGCCGTTTTTAATGATAACCTACTTCCAGCGGTTTGACTACCGCAATCTCCCGTGCCCGTGCGATCTCCCTTTGATCAAGCACTGGGATGGTCAACGCATGATTCAACGGTTGGCCGGCGAGTTTATTGGTGGTGGGCTGGGATTGCTTACCCTATCTGATGTTAAGTACCCCCGTTGTGTGCATGTGGTGACGGGGGGAGACGCGCCGTCGTCGCTGAGGATTACACAGGACCGTCACGCTGATGATGGTACATTGCCTGGTCAAGAGGGCGATAAGTTCACCACCATCAAACTTCCTCGTGGCCTTGAAGATGATAGTGAGCTGAGGACCAAGGCTGTCGACGTAAGTAATCATGTCATTAATTCGTTAATGAATCTATATGTGTCTGACTTGGAGAATCAGTAAGGATTTAAATCTGGGATGTCTGTATATCTGCATGGTACTCTAACATATCTTCTGTTACTTTAGCAGATTATTGACGTTACTTTAGTGAACTATATGTGTTACTTTAATTCTTACAATCCGTTACTTTAACCTCCATCATCTACATTACTGATCCAGCATATATGTGTTACTTTGATCTATACCATCTCTTACTTTAATTAGTGTTATCTGTTACTTTAGTGTCCACCAGTAAGGATGTAAATCTTGGATGTCTGTAAATCTGCCTGTTACCCTAACATATCTTCTGTTACTTTAGCATATAACCGACGTTACTCTAGTGAACATTATGCGTTACTGTAATGTTTACAGTCCGTTACTTTAACCTGTGTCATACACGTTATTGCTCCAACATATATGATGACACTTTTATTGAAAGATTTTTGTTAATTTAGTTTATACTTTAGCGTCCACTCTCTTTTCACTACATAGTTATTGTTTCTTGCAGGATGTCCATCACATTCATCTGATGATGGGAAGGAATGCTATCGTATTCCATGATTGGTGGGTCTCACATGCTGCGAAGATCAGGAGGATAACATCGGGCAATCCATTACTCGAAGACCCGGTGCCATCACAAGCATCCCAGTCATTCTGGGGAGGAGCAGAGCTACACCGGGTGGTGGACGAAGTCTGTGAGGCGCTGCGTCGTGCTAGGGATTTGTCGTTGCAGGGGCCGGTATTTGAAGCCAAAAATACAAATCAAGGTGAGGAGGATTATCTTAACATTCAGCCGTACTCGACGACTGAGATTAACGAGGTTATTCAGGAGGAACTGAATTTGGACAGTGACCGCCAGTTAGTTCTTTCTCTGTGGGATATTGACAGAATTAGAGATGTGGAGGTCGGTGAGTGTTTGTCGGTGGTGGTAGACGGAAGGAAGGTCTTCCACCCATTCTTTTTTCATTCTGAAACGCAGCTGGTATGCATGCAAGTCGTCGATGAGAGGCTTGGGTGCTCTTGTGACTGTGATGTCCCAGATCCTGACCAGCTTACGCTGTCGGACTTCCTGTGTCGGGATAGCAGGCTTTTCAGGTCTGTTTTGTCTGTCAGGAAAGACGTAATCGACTACGTCTTCTACAAAAATGAAAAATACATTGCATCGTGAGTGGTCTACATCTTCTAATTTTTTTAATGCGTTTTATCGTCGTTTTTGTTAAATGTTTTCATAGTCCGTTCGAATATTTGCAGAGAAATGATTGTGAGGTTCAGTGACTTTTTTAACATTCCCCGTGGTGAGTTGGCCACGTTGGCGCCCGGAGAACAGCTTTCGAATGCTGTAATTGACTGCTGGTGCATACTTATGAATCGCTTGGCAGCTGCTCAGTCTGCACCGCGGCGGACATCACGTTGCTTCTTCGGTGTCAGCCACAGTGTAAGCTCTCTCATTCCCTTTCTCATCCAATACGATAAGTGCAACATCATCAACAAAATCTAGTAATATTAATATAATGTCATCATATCAGTTGATATAAAATATTTATACAAAAAAGTGTTTTACTGTGGTTCTATGGTTCTGTTACTGTAAGGCACTTTGTGCATTACTCTAATGATAGCGACCTGTTACTTCAACAAATGTCATGCAGGATACAGCTCTCCAGATTTGGAGGAATAGAAAGGGTGGTGTCTTTGTGGACATGAGCGAAGCACTGTTCAACTTCTGGAACATATGGATCGAAGAAAATGAAGGGAATCTCTATCTAGATTCTGATCTGGTATTTTTTATTTTTGATCCTATGTTTTGTAAGCTCCCACCTCTATTATAATTACAAACGCGATACCCATCTCCCACCTACAGGTATTCATTCCGGTGCTGTCGGAAAACAATGACCATTACAGATGCGCGTGTATCAATTTTTTGTCACAGCGCATCGAATACCTTGATAATAGGTCCTATGACGAGGGGGAGTTTGAAAGTCTTCCTTACGTTGGGATCGCACGCCTCTCAGTAAGTCTGGTCATTTTGGTGTATATATTTACCGTTTGTTATATATAAATCGTCGTATATAAACATGGCATAAAAATGAATGGTGTTTCGTCATTTTCTCATTCTCGTATGTTTTTATTTTATCTCATTGAATATCATCAAGGCCGAAGAAATGGGTAAGTATATGGTTCAGAGAGGCATCACCAAGGGGGCCAGTGTCTCTTCATTCCCTCTCGTCAACGTACCGTTCAGATGGCAGGGCAGCGGGTTCTCGGCTAATGATTGCGGCGTATACCTCATGATACACATGATGTTGTACGCCGGTGAGGAGTTCGACTGTCCTTTGGGGACCTGCGAGGCGAACAATCTATATAGGGCAGAAATTGCCGCGACGCTGTGTCTCTGTGACTTTAATAAGGAGAGGGACGTGTTGATATCGCGGGTGTCCTCCTTTGTAACTGATAAAGCCAACCATGCCATCAGTAAGACTATGTCAGATGTTGCCACGTCCGTCAGTGAGTCTGAAAAGAGGTCAGGAGAGGCGATCCCTGACGATAGACCCTCTAAAAAGAGCCGTGGGCCACCATCCACTCCAGGAACACCCGCTGCAGAACCCGCCCATCAATCACCGGACACCACCGGGTCATTATCTGTCCTTGGTAGTCGGGCTAGGGGTGACGGGGACGGCTTAGGATGCTCCATTGACTGTGGTGATGCGGATCCCAGTGTACCGATGGCATGTCCGTTCCTCTCAAACAACAGGACCCTGCTTGGAAATCTCCCCGTCATGCGGAAAAATGTCGTGGACTACTGGTTAATTCAACACAACAATTACAACAGCAGGTAATAGCACGAACGCTACACATATCGTCAACATATTGTTGTCTAAATTTCTGTCATCTATCTGTTGTTTCGCGATGCCTAACGATCTGTTCTGAAAACAGCAAAATGGTTGCGGAGTATTCACCGTTGGCCGTGATGACTCGGGGTGATGTGATGTCCATGCTTCCGGGTGAGGACATGTCGTCATCTGTTGTCGAGTGCTGGTCAATGCTTATGAACAGCCTCGCTGCAAACGGCAGTGGGTCGGGTAATTCTCCGAAGATGGCGTATTTTGGTCTGCGACAAACGGTATGTATTAAATTAACCGCGCATGGAATGTATAATCAATTGGCAGAATGTGTAGTGAAAAAGAGTGTGGACACTAAAGTAACAGATAATATCGACTAAAGTAACAAATTATTTCAATTAAAGTAACATCATATATGTCACAAGAGCAATAATGTAGATGATACAGGTTAAAGTAACGGATCTCATGAATTGAAGTAACACACTTTGTGAGCTAAAGTAACGTCAGTTGCAAAGTAACAGAAGGATCACTGAACCACAATGACACCAACCACTGCATTGAGTTAATTTTCACCACAATTACTTTTGTATTTGATTACATTTGTTTACAGGATGTGGTAATGAGGATTATTGCCCATGATCCGGACAGTCCGTTCACTCAAAATGCAGATGCCTTGATGGAGCAATGGCATATATTCAGGAGTAATTGTGGTGGTACGTTGCAACTGGACGCTGAATTGTTCTTTGTGCCCATCAACGTCGACGGGTACTTCTCCTGCGTAGTAATCAACCGAATTAAAAAGACAGTCGATCTCCTCGACCACTGTCGTTATACGGCAGTCAGAGATACAGACCTCTTTGCATCCATCAAGACAATTGTGAGCCTCTCTTTTATTCATTTAATCAGTTTTTAATCACAATCTCTTTCCTTGACTTTTATCATCAATGACATTCAGGTGGGGAATATGAGTGACTTCCTTGACTTCTATAAAGTACCTGGTGCGGAGGAAATTGTGGCGTACAAGTTCCGCACGATTAAGCTTGGTTGGCAAGACAAAGTCAAGAACAAGGATGAGTCAGGGACATTTCTTCTGATGCACATGCTATTGTACGAGGGACGTGAATTCGTACATGAGGACCTCGGCAGGAAGGTAAACAGAAGGTACCTGGTGGTTCAGCTTGCAGCCACTCTTCTCCTTGCAGACCTGAATAGCGCCCGGAAGCGGCTGATTGCTGATGTGAAAAGGTTTGTGGCAGCCAGGCCAAAATTAATTGAAGAATCGAAGGCTAAGGGACTCAACACCTATAAGCGAGGAAAGGGCCGGAAACAGTAGCCCGTAAATGGTTGGATTAACTAGTACTTTAGTTTAACAAAAAACATAACCGTCGTTTAGTACAAGGTTTTGACAAATTGTGTTGTCAGAAAAACAGTTGCTTTCATTCTGTCACATTTCTATGTTATTATATCCTTTAAACTTTGTTACCCTAACTCGTGTTGTTTGTTACTTCAAATAATGACGTGGTGTTACTTCAACTCTAATATATTTCACCGTGCATCATGGTCTCTTAATTCAACGCAGGATCAACACAGCATCATACTTAAACAAAATTGTAATGCCTTCTTCATTGAGTACTCCACAAACAAATAGAAAAAGAATAACTTCTGTAATATCTGTAATTCGACTAACATTATTCCGCGTTACTCTAACTCATTTAGCATGTTACTCTAATGAATAATGTATGTTATTTTAACTGAATCTTACTCTAGTAAAATATTATATTATCCAAGGAATGAATATCTGTAATACAGTCAACACTTTTAAAATGAATTAGGTTTTCCGTGTTACTCTAATTCATCTAGCACGTTACTTTAATGAATTATGTGTGTTACTTTAACTGAAACTTACTCTAGTCATAATATTCACCAAAGAATTAATATCTGTATATAAATAAAATCTTTAAAAAGTGTTACTGTAATTAATTCAATTAGTTACTGTAAATTTTAGGCTACGTTGGTCTAAGAACCACAGTTCCCTAATCAGAATACTGGTTCATCTTCTGCATCCTCCTCATCCTCATCTTCTGATTCTGATACTGATTCATCGTCGGATGGTTCGACTGTCGCCGGCGGTCGTTTTGCAAAGGGATTGGGGCAATTCCTCTTGTCGTGATGCGCCATCTGCTTACAATTGTTGCACATGCGCTTGGGCTTCTTTGCAAGTGCAACGGATTTCGCTTTGCTTGATAACAACCTTTTGCCGCTACCTTTTGTCTTGGAAATCTTCGGCGGGAGTATCGTTATCTCTGCTGTTGACGTACATCCCAGCATCTCTTCCAATTCCTGGGTTTTATTCAGTGTCTTGCTACCCCCAATCGGCTTAAGCTTCATCCTGAATTCGCTGATCAAAGCGCACATGCTCTCCACATCTTCTTTACTAGCAGACCGTAGAATACCCATCGTCTCATGAACCTCCGACCACAGTTTAGACATCTCTATCTGCTTTCCGTCTATGATGTCAATATCATCGCCTTCCAGACCGTCGTCACCAACACGCGAATTGCGTAGTGCATCCCTCGACCACCTTCTCGCAACGTAGTTATCGGGTATACTTGTCAGTCCCTTATATGAATATATCCAAATTATGCGTCGACACAGTATTCCCCTTGTCTCAAACAATTTACATGTGCACTTGATGTCCGACGTCTCTGCAGGATGTTATTAAAACATTAGGACTATCAGAACCAACACCCTCAAACCGCGTTACTTTAACTCATATCTTGTGTTACTGTAATTCACATCTTTTGTTACTTTAATACACAAAATCACGCACAACAAAAGCATTCTGTGCTGGATCCACAAAATACAAATCGCATTACTTTAATTCATGTTGTGTGTTACTCTGATTTATTCATTCTGTGACTTTAACTCATAAATCCCGTATAAATGATGACAACAAGCAGGCCATTGCGTACCTTGTTTGTAGTTGACCAGGAATTCTTTACCCCTGGTGGCATCCCTCACTGTAGTTATTTCAACTCCATCCCGTTCAGCAAATCCTCGCACACTGCACGTCCCCACTGAACCCGCCACCTCCTCTTGAAATTCGTCAAAAATCACGTGGGTGTACACCCTTGTTGCGTGCTGTTCTATCAGGAGGTGGGTCATTGTCTTCGGCAGAGATTGTAGATTCTCGCTGTCAAGCTTCTTCTGGTTATACCTCTGCTGATCCATTGCGCTCTCAAACCGCATCCAGAATTCAACCAACGTTCCATGTTGGTTCTCAAACCGTTTGAAAAAACTGTTTTCGCTCTCCGATCTCTGTGTCGTTCGCATTAAGCCCCCATCTTCAGATCCCTGCAGTGTGCCATGACCCACTGCTTCCTAATCAAGAACGTAGTTGTGAACCACTGAACATCGCCCACGTCGTGCTCCTCCATTATTTCCATCCACCGCTCGTCGAATGCTGCTGCATCGATGTCCTCATCCCACACTATTGCATTCAGCTTCTTCAGGAATTCCTGGTAGTCAGCCCTCGAGGAACCATATTTAGTGGGTACCTTATTCATTATACGCCACATACAAAACCGTTGCCATGCTGATTTGAACATCTTCGCGAACGATGCTATGATCCCGGGATCCTGGTCAGTGATGATGTATGAAGGTTCCTTGCCACCCATGGCCTTCAAGAACCGTTCGAACACCCAGTTGAACGATTCAAAGTCCTCGTGCGCAATGAGAGCGCCATCAAAAGTCACGGATCGTTTGTGGTGATCGACACCAGTGAACGGGGTGAATATCATCTTATATTTGTTCGTCCCGTATGTTGGGTCGAATGAAACTGCGTCACCAAACAACCTGTAGTTCCTCCTAGCAACGCCGTCAGCCCAAAATACCCTGCTCAAACTACCGTCGTCATCCAGGTCGTAATAAAAAAAATTCCCTCCCGATTGTCCGCCATACCTCTGAAACGATCAATGAATAGCTGAACATCTCTCTCTTGGACGAAGCACTTTATATCTCTGCCAAAGTTTTTGAAGTCGACCAAGCTGGGACCTACGTTTGCGAACCCTTCAACCTGTTCCTTACACATCTTGTACGTCTGCGTGGCACCGATCTTCAGCTGAAACAATTCTTTTATTAAAGTAACGTATGACAGCAGTTGAAGTAACAGTAAGACGGCATTAAAGTAACCCGTTGATTAACTGAGCCAGACATTTTTTTAATTTACAAACGGCATTCATTAAAGTAACGGATGCTATGAACCACGGTAAGACAACATGTGCATTACAGTAACAAAATATTACCCATGGCGCGGTGTACTAAACACATAGTGACCTGAACTTATATAATTAAACCTGCAAAAAGCTACTCAATACGTACCCGTGAATTGTTCAGAATCATTTGCTTGTGGTACTTCGTGAGGTTTCTTGATAACTTATGAAATTCCCTGTCTTTTGGTGAAATTAGCTCGTGGTTGTGCCCACTATGAAAAACAACAATTTTCATAGGTCCGTCATTGCTGAACAACTTAATTCTTGCCATACAGCCAATACGACGGACCTTAGTTTTCCTTTTTGGTTCCTTCACAGTGACTCCCTCTGCCGTCTCCTTGACCTCTTCCCCCTTCGATGTCGCCTCCTTGGACGCCGCATCTTCGCTGACTTTCTTTTTCTTGTTAAATCCCTGCCTGTTACATACCAGTAGCTTTGATTTAATCTCACCACCCCGCCATCTTTTCGTTGTGTACCTCCTCACATCAAACCCGCAGACCAATGCGTAGATTTTATAAAAGTTTACCGCCTCTTCCTGGTCTTTGAATATCTGCCCTACGTATGGCGTGAAACTCTCACCTACATCCCTGCACCATTCGTGTGCCGCTGCGTCATCTGAAAAGCAAACCACTGCATTGAGTTAATCAAATTACCAGAAGATGCGTATAAAATAGACACACAGTAACTGATGAAGGTCGCTAAAGTAACGGGTGGTGTGCATTAAAGTAACGGCTATTGTGCACTAAAATAATGCTATTCAGATTTCATTCACATTTTTTAAAATTATGTGGTAATACAGTGCTCATACAATGAGCGTAGAATCTGATAATAAGGAGTATTGCCTTCATGGTGTCTACAGTATAAATCAAGGACAAAAAAATTACGGTTTATTTGTTTGACCGGTTGAATATCAGCCATAGAGGGAGGTTTCTGCAGCGGCACAAGGTGGAAGATGAATGACTTGACGTCTATTATAATTCGTTTACTGAACTTGGGTATTTTGATTGTAGGTTATTCTTATTGGATGTTGTTGACTATAGTAACGCAGCATGTTTCTCTGAATGGGCAGTTAATATTTTTATTTGTTTCCTATTTTGTTGGGAATCACGTCCCACCATTATAGGAAACAATATCTTTTTAAATCATTATTTTAATACGGTTGTTTCATATATCCCAATTACTCTCTAATGCGCTACAATAACAGATCGTAAGAATTAAAGTAACAACCAGTATAAATTAAAGTAACGGACCATTAAAGTAATACAATTTTGGCATTAAAATAACAGACTCTCTAAACCAAAGTAACACAGTATGTGAACTAAAATAACCCAACATATTTATAACGTATAAAAGTAGAAACTAAAAAATCAGTATCATCTTAATGACTCCCTCCAATTTAGGAAACATTATCTTTTTTGTTTATTATTTTAATACGGCGATTTCATATATCGTAATGACTCTAATGTATTACAATTATAGGCGTAAAGAATTAAAGTAACAACTTAGATGAATTAAAGTAACAGACACTCTACACCAAAGTAACACTGCATGTGAACTAAAATAACAAAAAAAAATGTGTGCGCAGATATCGTTTCATGAATACGCAGTTCATTTTTAAACAGAATCTGGTAATTTGCTATCATTTTAAACAGAAACTGGAAATTTAGAAACTACAATGTATATACTAACCGCTTGTTTTTCCTATCACCTGCATATCAGCCATTGAATGAAAAGTAGAAGGCGACTATTGATTGAATGTCTTCCCGATTGTATTTTTGAACGTCTTCGCGATTGTGGTTTTGAAATAAACTCTACCTTCGCTATATGAGGACGGTGACTGAATGAATGAGGTCTTGATTGTGTTATTTTGAAGAAAGAACGACGAACAACAGAAAGAATTATTTGAGTGAGCGAGAGAGAGATGAAGAAGAAGCGATGGAAACGAGAGAATGAATGATTGAATGTGTGTGAATGATACGTTACTATAATATTCTCCTTCCTATTTTGTTGGAGTAGTATCTTCTTATTTTTTTTTATTAATCTAGTGATTTATCTCGTCCCTTGATCCATCTCCCATCCGACGGATGGGAAGAGGACTTAGGGACTCAATATATATAATGGACTCATAGGAACCCACCTCTCTCTCTCTCTTTCTCTTTCTCTCTCTCTCTCTCTCTCTATATATATATATATATATATATATATATATATATATAAATTAAAAGATTCTTTACTTCATTTTCTATATTATTTTTGATATATTCCAGAATCGAGTTTTGATGAAACAGACCAATCATATCACTCGAAAAAGGCATCAAATATATATACAAAGTGTCGTAATTTTTTGATGTGTGATAATTTTACTTAAGTTTATAATCTTAGGATTTTTTAAAGATTCAAAAGATTGTTGGTTGATAACTAAGAACGAATTATTGTTCTTATTAATATAGAAATTCAATCATTTTATCATAATTTATCGATGTGGGATGACATACTTAAGTTTATAATCGTAGAAGGTTTTTTAGGACTCAAAAGATTGTTGATCAATATCTAATAATGAATGATTGCTCTTATTTATAATACAAAATTCACTCCAACATAATTTTTCGATGTGAGATAATTTCTACCTAAGTTTATAATCTTCGGAGCTATTTTTAAGTTTGAAAAGATTTTTGGTTGATATCTAATAACGAATGATTGCTCTTAAGTTTTTTTTTAAACTCAAAAGATTGTTATTTGATATCTAAGAACGTATGCTCTTAATCTTAGGAGCGTTTTTAAGACTCAAATAAAAGATTGTTAGTTGATCTCTACGAAAGAATGATTTTTTTTGGGAAAATTCATTGATTCTCATTCATTTATTGTACTGTTCTAATTTATAATATAGAATTTCATCACCTCGTCATAATTTTTCAATATAGGATAATTTTTACTTAAGTGTATAATTTTCGGAGTTTTTTTTAAGACTCAAAAGATTTTTGGATATAGGATAATTTTTACGTAAGTGTATAATTTTCGGAGTTTTTTTAAGACTCAACAGATTTTTGGTTGATAACTAAGAACGAACGATTCACTAGTAGAAAATTACCCTTTGGAACCGGTTGTAAACTACCCTTTGGAACCTTTTTTCAAAGGTTCTACTGCCACAGATTCCTTAGGTCCGGAACTTTGGAACCGGTTGTAAGAAGGTTCCATAGATGCCCTTTGGAACCGGTTGTTGTTGGAACTGGTTCCAAAGGGTATACCATTGGAACCTATTGTAATTACAACCGGTTCCAAAGGGTGTACCATTGAAACCTATTATAATTACAACCGGTTCCAAAGGGTGTACCATTGAAACCTGTAATTACTCACAACCGGTTCCAAAAGTATACCATTGGAAACTGTTGTGATTCACAACCGGTTCCAAAGGGTGTTTCATTGGAACCTGTTACACTTCACAACCGGTTCCAAAGGGTGTTTCATTGGAACCTGCTGCAATTCACAACCGGTTCCAAAGGGTACCTCATTGAAACCTATGATCATTTAGACGCGGTTCCAAAGGCATGTGATTTTATCATTTATTTATATTTTGAAACCGGTGACAAATGTTACTGATTTCAATTACCAAATTGAATTTTCGTATCTCTGAGAATGGTATATAAAAAACAAATCAAAGCACGCCAATTATAATATTTGTCGAAAATTGGGCAGCACCTCCCTACAATTTGATTAACCAAAATCAAAATCATATCACTGCAATGTTTAAATAGCACAACCAAATCCATAACCAATCCACACCTCCAACTACTTAAGTACCATCTCCAGTAGAATGCCCCACGTCTAGCTATCAACATGACTACAATATATATCTAACCACAAAAGTTAACAAAGTCACAAACGTACTACATCATCAACTCTATGCACTTCTGAGACCAATATTCACGAACTTGGTTCATATCTTCCGTCGTCATTCTTGATTTTGAAACACACTAACAAATAAAAAGAATAGTAACGATGGATTAGCGGTTACACCCATAATTACTTTATAACAGAAAAACTAAGATTAAGTAAAAAAACCTGAATTAAGCTTTCTTGACTCTTAGAGTAAAATACGGTGATGTCGCACATCCACTTCATGACATAGTATCCACATTCAAAGGCCCCAAATTGTTGAGGACACTGAAACTATATGAACCAAAAAGATGTTATAAATCATTATTCACCAAGATAGTTTAATTCATCAATTGCGCTATAATCATTGCTTTAATTTAGTCATCTTCGACACAATTTGTACAGAAAACAAAAGACAACAATGAGATAGCTATAATGGAGTAAACATTTCTATGAACACAAAATCATTAACCTGATTTCATGAACTATCTCAATCAACGCATTAAGTTTAAATTAAATGGCAACTACTAACCCATGTAAAAAAATGAAATAATTAAACAAGTTAAAGCTAAATAATGTTGTTTACCTCGATCATTTTCACTTCGAGACTATATTTTTTAACCGTATGACGTCTCCCGCCACTCACTGTATAGATTTTCCAAGCCCTTACATTATAAACATTAAAAATTATTAGACTATTATTTTTCTTGTAAAGGTTTAACTTAAGATAGTATTTTGATGACTAATTAATAAACATAACTTACAATTGCAAATGTAGTATTACGATGTCCAAGTCATGTTTATCTTTATTCGAGTCAAAGATATCTTTATTCCTGTCATAGTTTGTACTATGTTGCATTTGTTGAGGCGGGGTCTGAAATTAAGGATTCAGGTGCTTACCCAACTCGTAAAAGGGTATCCCATCCTGGTAATGTCTCGCCGTTACTTGTACAAAAGCAGGATACAGTTGACGCCACCTGCAACAATGTCGAAGAAAGCAAGAGATTCAGAGGAAATTGTCAACTGGAAGATAAAAAAAAAGCCGCTTTTTTAACTGAAAGATCATTGGAAGCAGGATACAGTTAACGCCACCTGCAACAATGTCGAAGAAAACGAGGGATTCAGAGGAAATCATCAACTGAAATTAAAAAAAAAAATTAAAAAACATTTTTTTTAACTGAAAGATCATTGGAAAGAATATGTAGAAACTAACCTTTTCAAAGGTTGTTTCACCCATTCCGGTTTTGTAAAGTTCATGCACCATAGCCGCTAACACTATCTTGCTTAGTTTCGAAGATCTTCTGATCACCTGAAATGTCGGACACGTTCGTTTTGAGGGGATGAACCGACTTTTTACTAATGTGATGAATAATCTATACTGTATTTGAAGTTATTTGAAGTATCGCAGTAACTAGCTGTACACAGTCGCCTGAATGTGAGGTGCTTGGAACATTTCCTGTATAGCTGCTTCGACTTCTGCCATACCAACTAGGGTTTTCCCTGAAGTTTCATTCGTAAACAGATACATTTTGAAACAAATTAGTCGACATACGAGTAATTCTTATGATAAAAAATATACTTCGTATGTGATTTTTTTTTACTAAAAAAAATGTACTCCGTAAAATGCAAGTACCAGCAGAAGCAGTATCAGGAACTGAGGCCTGAGTTTTCAGACGAAAGTCAGCAATTTCTGCTGCACGACGACATATCTCCAATGCCCTACGCGCATCACCAGAAATAGCAGCAACCTGAATACAGCAAAGACATCATCACAACACTATAGTTTGACGAGTTCATAAACAAGCAAAAAGCTCGAGTAAGAACCTTTCTAGAAGCAAATTCCACGGCTTGTTTCTCAAATGCATCGATTCCTTTGAGCCGACTCATAATTATTTCTTGAAGTTGCTGGTAGGTATAGGGGCCAAAGCGGATTCTATGTATACCCATTCGGCTTGAGATACGAGGAAGCAGCTTCTCTGGAAGGTCCATCGTATTAGCTATTCCTGCATAAACGGAATATCAGATGTTTTATTTAGAGCTTCACTGATTCTAAAAACGACAAACACATTCTTGGACTGTAATTCAACTGAATGTTAAGCTTCAATCGTAACAGAAAGTTACCTATCACGATTAGCTTGGAATTGGGTCTTGTAGGCCAATCAAGAATGTTGTAAAGAACCTGAAAACAAGCCAAAAAAACCCATCTAAACCCGTCTCTTTACCTGTCTTAAAATTATAACGGGTCAAATAACAACCAATGTGGTCAGATGGGAAGAAATTGAAGTTTACCGATTGGTTTCTGGTCATAAGCAGATCAAGCTACAACCCATGTGGTTTTGTTGTCGGGATCAGCGAATTTGCGCCAGGAGGCAGAAGTGACCCTTTCCCAAGGATGGTTGTAAACGTGTTCTTGTTTGTAGGCTTTCACCATTATGTTTCCTGCTATCAGAGACCAAAAGTGAGACATTTAGGGCTGCACACAAATTGAATGGGGTGGGGGATGCAGATTAGAGAGGAGTAGTCAATAATGAAAAGCCATAGAATCCATGAATCTTGGGGCAACATACAACATACAACATACAACATACTGAATACTCCTATTAGAATGCCATCCTAAGCTCTACATATATAAATAAGACAATTGAATTGAATTCCACCTGAGCTGGGGCTGGAGCTCAGATCGGCTGGCTGGGTTACACCACTAATTGGTATTGTAATTTATAAGAAACGGAGAATCTGAAAGATTAGAGGTGGAAAGTGAATCAAACCTAGACAGAAGAATCGATGATAGATAATCAAAGTTATAATTAACAAATTCATTCATCGGGAAGAAAGAAAGAAACCTGAAGCGAGGAGATCGGGGATATTTGGGGACCAAGCTCTGCCGGCTGCCGCTCCACCTTTGTCTTTGTCTTTGTCTTCTACCACTCTCGCGCTTCAACGTCAATGCCTTCATAACTGTCCATTGTTGTTGGAAAACCAACCTGAAGAACGTCAAGTTCAAGCTCGATATTTAGTCACTGCTTATAATCTCGCGGATCTTCGTTGTTCGTTGTTCTTCAATTCGTCGTCGTGGGTTCTTCGTGTTGTCTTTGTCTTCGTCTGGGTTCTCCCTCGTGTCTTCTTCTTCTTCGCGTCTTCGTCTTCTGGGTTCTTCGTCTTCGATTAGGGTTCTTCGTCTCTGGGTTCGTGTGTCTCTCTGTGTTAATTTTTTTTGTTTTTTTTTTTTGTGCTGGTTCTATCTTCTTCGTGTCTTAGCTTCTTCGATTAGGGTTCTCTCACGTGTTCTATCTTGTACTGATATGTTTTCCATTTTGTATTTTCAATTTTGTTCAATTTCTAAGAAGATAACTTAACATTTTGTGTTTTATGATTTGTAATTTAGAAGTCTTTGGAACCATTTGTTAAGAAAATAGGTTCCATTAATGGAGAAATTCTTAATAAGATCCAAAAAATTTAACATGTACCTTTGGCACCTCTTTTTAGTTAACAACCGGTTTCATTGGTAAGGTCTTTGGAACCGGTTGAACCTACAAAAGGTGCCAAAGTATTTTAATATGGTCTAAAAATTTTAGACACTACCTTTGGTACCTCTTTTAGTGAACAACCGGTTCCATTGATAAGGTCTTTGGAACCGGTTCAATTTACAACAGGTGCCAATCATTTTTTTGGTCATCTAAGGAACCACTTGTTCTTACAACCAGTTCCTTTTGATAGGTTCCAATGGCATTAATTCTACTAGTGATTGTTCTTAAGCTTTTTTTTCTAAGACTTAAAAGATTGTTGATCGATATCTAAGAATGGATGATTGCTCTTATTTATAATATAAAATTTCATCACCGCATCATAACTTTTCGATATGAATACTTTTTAATTAACTTCATAATCTTAGGTGATTTTTTGAACACCCAAAAGATTTTGTTGATATCCAAAAAACGAATGAGTGTTCTTATATATAATAAAGAATTTCATCACCTCATCACAATTTTTCGATGTGTGTGGAGTATTTTTTACTTAAGTTTATCATCTTGCTTAAATGATTTCTCTTATTTATAATCTCATGAGTAATATAGATTATCATCACCCTTTTATAATTTTTCGATAAGAATTTTTTTTACTTAAGTTTATTATCTAAAACTCAAAAGATTGTTGGTTGATATCTAAGAATGAAGGATTACTTTTATTTATATAGCATTTCACCACCTCATCATAAATTTTCGATGTGAGATGATTTTATTTAAGTTTATAATCTTAGAATTTTTTAAGATTAAAAAGATTGTTGGTTGATATTTAAGAACGAATTATTGTTCTTATTTATATAGAATTTCATCACCTCATCATAACACTTTTGTAGAATTATTTTTTCCCTACACAAATTTCTATATATTCTTTATTTAAATTTTAAAAAATAAATTAAAGTTATAATAATTATTGATAATAATGATCTAAAAAATTCAAAAATTCAAATTTATATTTTGTAGGGTGAATAAATAAATATTAAAACAATTATCAAACAAAATTGATTAAGAGTTTCACGTTGTCGCTGTCCAATTTTTGTTGGGTTATAAGGTGATAATCGTTTGTTTATATAGTGATAATTTTTTAAGTCTTAAATGGAATATGATTGTTTTTTTTCCTATACAAATTCCTATATTCTTTATTTAAATCTAAAAAATTCGAGTCTCAGGAGGGGTAGGATTTATTTTTTCATATGCAAATTTTTATATTCTTTATTTAACTTAAAAAATATATTAAAAAAATTTGGACCAATCAAATCGCTCGAAAAGTTCCTGCTTTATTAATATATATTGATGATTTATTTATTTATTTATTTCAATTTTCATTAATTACGTTAATAATTGCTTATTAAAAATAAATCATTTGTCATTCTTAAAAAAATATCATTAAGTGGTTTATCAAATTTTACTTTTTAAACAATTTTATTAATTGAATTATTAATTATTTCATGAAAATTTTCATTTGCCTTTATAATTAACTTTTTTATTAATTAAATTATTAATTATTTCGTCCAAAATTTTTATTTGTCTTTGTTATTAAAATTTTCTAATTAAATTATTACATTTATTTAATTTTTTTTATTACTTGTTTAAACAAAAACCTTTTCATTTGTCTTTATTAAAAACATCTTATAATGGTTTATTAAATTTTCTTCTTAATAAATTTTATATTAATTAGACTTAATTTTTTCAACAAATACTTTTCATTTACCCTTACTATTAATTTTTTCTATTAATTCCCTTATTTATTACATGCATGTGAAAAAAGAATATAAAACAATGAAAGGATGATTTGGGAGTTTGTATCCACATTTTATTGACTTTATTTTTAAATGATTTTTTTTTAGTTTTTTATAAAATGAATTTGTTGTTTCTCAACTTTAATTATTTTAAGACTAATTTTATCTTTTGTGTTTTTTTTATCCAGATACCTTATGCGAAGCCAATCGTCAAAATCTCAATTTCTCATGATTACGGTATGATGTTATATCTTTATTGTTCTTTATGACGGTCAGGGACGAGCCACGAATAGGCCGAACTGGGCCGTGGCCTGGGATGAATTTTTGGGTAGAGATAAGTATTCTGGGTAGATATAAGTAATAAAAAGGGTAGTATGTGAACATAAAATGTACGGAGTATTGTGTTTTAGTGGTTTGGGGATGACATCTTGAATTGCCTAGTATCAGTTGACTTGTGCTTGAACCCTAGTGTCCGCACTTTCCTTCTTTTTTGGTTTTCAATGTGATAGCACTTAGGTTGCTACTTTTTCTTGTATGTTTGGCAAGGTATCGTTGAATAAATTGTAGTTATATTTTTTACACAAATTCTTTATTTATGGTAATATAAATTTTACTAAAAAATCCTAGTGACTTAATATATATTTTTGGTGACATTTTTTTTACGGTACCACATTTTAGTGAACAATTTTAAAAACAATTATTGTGAAGTCAACGATTATTATTAAGTGAAGCATTTATATCAATTTTTTTTGGATGATTGATATTATATATAATTATTTTAAAAGTTGTGCCTTTTACTTTTGTTTGTGTATAATATTTATTTGGCTTGTTATTTTTTTAATCCTTAACTGACTTTATATAAAAGATGGAAAAAAAGTTATTTAAAATACGACAAATTGTAAATGAAAATTAATTCATAATTGAATAAATAATGATAACTATTACTCCGTAACATTTACGCTTTATATAGACGTCTAATTTATAATAATGACGACATTTAAATACATTTTGATGATTAATGCTTAAACAATGACTTCAATTTTATGAGCAATGAATACGAACAACTAACGCAATGAAAAATCGGCCCGAGGTACAAATTAATCTTGGCTTTGTCCCTGTTGACGGTTATGTCTATACGAAATTTTTTTGTTGACTTTAAATACTCTCATGATTTTTTATTTATAAGAGTAATGTTTATAATATAGAATTTCACTATAATAATATTAAACACTATAAAAAACTTTGTCCTAATTTTTCGACGTAAGATAATTTACTTAAATTTATAGTCTTAAAAACTCTTTTTAAAACTAAAAAAAATACATCATTACTCTTGATTATAATATAGAATTTCATCACCTCATCATAATTTTTCAATGTGAAATGCTTTTAAGTTTGTAGTCTTATATATTAAAAACTTAAGACTTAAAAAATTTTTGGTCGATATTTAAAATTGAATGATTACTATTATTTGTTAGAATAATGGGCAACCAACTCGATGTTGGTTAGTTTCAAGTTTGTTACAAGTCGGTTACAAGTCTGTTAGATGATTCATCTTGTAAATATCTCTATATATAAAGCATACCTCTGTACATAACAAACTAATTCATTCATTCAATAATAAAAGAAACACATTTTATTTAGCTTTGTTTCTACTTCAATACTCTGCCTTCCTCCATTGATTTCCACCTTGATTCTTCCATGGAAATCAATCGATTGTGAGCTTCAACATGGTATCAGAGCATTGATATTCATTTTCATTTCTTTCCGATGCTATATTCTTCAATCAATTTCTCATTTTTCTGCAAATTGCGAAAAACTTATATTTCTTCAACATTTATCCGAAAAATGGCGCCAAACAACAATCAATCTGGAATCAACGATCCTCTCTATGTCACCTCTTCAGATCTCACAGCAAGCAAGCTCATCAACGCGGTCTTCAATGGAACCGGATTTAGCAATTGGAAACGCATGATGGACATTGCACTTTCTGCTCGCAGCAAGTAAGTTAGGGTTTATCGACGGATCAATTCCCCAACCTCCGGCAACCGACAACACAGTAAAGATATGGAAGCACTGCAATAATATGGTATTCTCTTGGATCTTGAATTCCTTATCCGAAACTATTTCTAGCTCCATTCTTTATTCGGTTTCTGTTGAAGTTGCTTGGAAAGTTCTTGAGAGTAGATATGGCCAATCAAATGGAGCTCAATTGTATGAAATCCATAGAAAATTAACTGATCTTAGTCAAGGAAACGATAATATAGCTGCATATTTCACTAAGATGAAGGTAATTTAGGATGAAATCGATTCCATGGGTCCAAACCCTAATTGCTCGTGTTCTTGCACTTGTGGTGCAAGTGATAAGCGTGCCAAGTTCCAGAAAGATCAGAGAGTCGTCCAATTTTCAATGAGCTTGAATGCTTCTTACAACACTATTCGAGGCACTATCTTGATGCAAGATCCCTTGCCTTCCATTGCATTTGTCTACAACAATCTGTTGCAGGAAGAAAAGCAGAGACAAATTCAAAGTTAAGTACAATTCAACATTAATTTTGCATCGTTCTATGCTAAGCATCAACAACAGTCTTCAGTGGATAATCAGGCCAAGAATCAGGAATATAAAAGACAAGTTGATTCATCCACTCAAGGGGAAGGAAGTAAGAAACCTAATTTCTGTAATTACTGCAAGAAGTTTGGGCATATCATCAAAACTTGCAGGAAGCTTGAATACAACAACAGGAAGCGGTTTGCCAACAATGTTGCACATGACAACTTGTGGACATGACGTAGGTCCACCCCGACGCGGCCACGCGCGGGTTTGGGTAGGCGAATGAATCTCGTGGTGAGATTGTTCTCGGGTTCGAAATTTAAGTCAAAATGGAGTCGCCACCGAATTTTGTGGTTATTCGGAACCATACAAGCCCACTCTATGTCGTCATGGGCTTTACACAAAGTAAGCCCACTTCGATTTCAGAGTTCATTGGGCTTGTCCCTTTGCATTGCAATACCGATACCGTATAAACCGGCTTTCGTGTATAGAATGACTCTCGTGCGCCAAGGGTTTCGGACATCCGGAAACCAAAGGTTCTGAGTAAGGGGTGAGGGTACGTGTTGGGAAGCCCACTAAGGACACCCAACCCCGCCCGCACATGGCGGCCTCTACTAAGACATCGTTCGTGTTCGTGTGAGCGCGCTAGTAAAACGATTAAATGATATGCAAACAGCGTTTTCGGGCTAAGCATGTGAGTTATTGGTTAACTACGTCATTTAATGCATCTTGATTCACGTCAAAGTGATTTAGCATGTGATGTTCATTTAAGGCAATAAATGGCAAACATCAAGAATAGAAAACTCGTAAATAAATTACAAATTACACGGGCGGAATACAACCCGGAATTCACAATACAACGAGCAATAAAATAGAATAATTGAATTATAAACAACAAATGTTAACTAGAAACGGACCCGTATATAATAAATATAAACTAGACCGTAAGTTGTGCAAATGGACGAACTTTAATTAATTACGCATTATATTGCATATTAATCAAAGGACGGAGGTTCGAGACCTAGGTGTGGTGCTAACTCGATCTCGAACCTCGATGCCTTGTCCCAACTTATCACCTCGAGAAATGGAGTCTAAATTAATTATGTGTCGGATACGACTAAAGAGTCGTCGACATAAAATTAATAGTGCGAGACCGTCGATCAAAGTCGTTTTAGGTGTCGTGATATGCATGAGTTTTGAAAATAGGAGAGTCACGTGATAGTCTTTACACGTGATGACTAATGTCGATAAAAAGGCGAGGCTTGAAAGGTGTGTCAAGGCCCTCGGTTTTCTGGGTTACAGGGCCCACTCGGTCGAGTCATGGTCTGACTCGGTCGAGTGTGTCCTCAAAAAAAGTTCTGCCCAGAATTATGGACGCTACTCGATCGAGTGGCCTACACACTCGGTCGAGTAGCCCCTCGAAAAAGGGTTCTGTCCAGAGTTATGGACGCTACTCGATCGAGTGGCCTAAGCACTCGGTCGAGTAGCCCCTGTACGAGTATCAACTCGTCTCGTTTTTGAGGTTGAAAACGACGGTCGGTCGAGTTGAATACAAATATCGCATGATTTGAATTTAACTCGACCTCCGGCACTTTAATCGTGTATATGTACGATTATAATACCGTTGTCGGGATTTTATGAAACGTTTGTGTTAGAAAAAATGAATTAGTAACGAAATGCTTCCCTCTACGTCACGACATCGAAACTAACCCTTTCGGGTTATGTGATGTCGGTTTTTGTGTCAACGGGTTCCGCACTAATTAAAATGGATCGAATACGTTCAACTACGATTAGTCGCGATCACGTCATGCCCTTGAGTACATTGGGGCGGGGCTCCTCGAAAGGGCTCCACCTCCGTCGTTGCTCGTAAAGGGATTAGACGGACTTTAGGCGACAATTATAGTCAAACGCATCCGAAACCGAGATTTAAATACTAGTACGTATATATACACGGTATAATAATGTTAGATGTTAGAATACGGAATTAAAGTGTTAGAGTGCGATAAATAAAATGTTAGTAACGAAAATAAATAAAAGGTTAGTATGCACGAAATTAAAGGTTAGTGTTAGTAAATAAAATATTAGTGTCGTTAATATCGACTAATAATAATAGTACTAGTAATAATAATAATAATAATAATAATAATAATAATAATAACAATAATAATAATAATAATAACATTACATATACATATATAATCGAAAAAGAGAAAGGAGATGTCGGGATTGAATTACACCCTCAACCTACATGCTTAATGGCCTCGGAAACGGACTCGCAGTAGCGGCGTGTGCGCGGGAGTGTCGAGATATGTAGGGTGAGTTAGGGTGTGTTTGGTTAGGGAGAGGATGCTCTCGGTCTTTGACGAGTTTTGATCTCGGGGTTTTTTGAATATGTATGTGTGTATAGAGAGGATGTGAGTGTATAGGTTGAATATAGTAGAGAGTGTAGACTAAGAATGCATGGGAAAAGCCTCTTGTCAAAGTTGTGAGTGTAAGAGTTGTCAAATGAATGAGGGGTCATGGGGTATTTATAGGGAACCCCAACGTTGGGTCACTCGACCGAGTGGCGCGGGTGTACTCGGTCGAGTGCCCTCGTGAATGAACCTGGACTGGTTCAAAGAGGCTCCACTCGATCGAGTGGTCAATCCACTCGACCGAGTGGATCAATTAGGCCGGGCTATTTTGGGCGTGATTGCCCTTGATTTATGTTTAATTGATTATGTTTGATTTGGATTGATTTGTGAATGGATTTGGCTGATTTTGAACTTGGCGCAAATCTCGAGAATGCACTTGGCTGATTTCTGAGACGGTTTCGTCTTTGACCGGGTTTTGACCCGGTCGCCAAAAGACGGGAATTATTTTTGGTGTCGGTTTTGGCCCAAATTAGTCTCATTTGACTCGGAATGACCCACTGGGCCTGAATTTGAGGTCAGTTTTGAAAGATTTGCACTCCGCTAAATGCCCACGCCGGATACTATTGATTCCGAGTCCGTATTCGAGCATATTAAGTCACGTTGACGTCCGATCATCATCGGGTGTTTTGTCGGGAACTGCTATAGACACTAGCAGGCAAAATGCGGGTGTCTACACAACTTCAACATCAATAATGGGGGTCCTGAATTTGGTTATGTATCACAGTCCAACCAGAGTGGAAGTTCAGCATCTGGAATGGATTCAGACATCACTCCTGAAATGTACCAGCAACTCAAACAGCTCCTGAATTCTTCCCCATCCTTGAATACTTCTCTTACTGCAGCTAATACTAATTTCGCTGGTAATACCCTTTACTATGCTACTTTGCATGTCTTTGATAGTACTTGGATATTGGATAGTGGAGCTAGTGATCACATGTGTGTCAATAAAGACTTGTTTTCTGATATTGAAACTCCTGCTAATCCTTACTCTATATCTTTACCTAATGACCACATTGTCACCATTACTAAGGGAAGTGTTCCCATCACCCATGATATCACACTTAAAGATGTTCTTTTTGTTCCCTCATTCAAAATCAACTTGCTTTCCATTTCTAGACTAACCAGACAATTAAACACTACCATATCTTTCACACCTGATTTCTGTTCTATGCAGGGCTCTTCTTTGAAGATGCCACTGGTTCTTGGTAGATCACACAAAAACCTTTATTTCATGCAGCATGCTCTTCTTTCATACCCTGTTGCATCTCCTACTTCTGCCCATTCTGCTTCAGTTCAGTCTGCCGATGTGTGGCACATTAGACTTGGTCATTTGCCTTTGTACAAACTACAAAATTTTAGATCTTTGTAAGGTTACTGAAAGGAATAAAAGCGTGATTCATTCTTGTTCTATTTGTGCTAAAGCGAGACAACATAGACTTTCATTTTCTAATAGTAATATACAAACCAAATCTCCCTTTCAAATGATTCACATCGACCTTTGGGGTCCTTATCACACACAAACTTACAATGGTTACAAATACTTTTTATCCATTGTGGATGACTTTACCAGAACCACATGGACTCATCTCTTATCTTGCAAGAGCAATGCTCTGTCTTTTGTGTAGGAATTTATCATTTTTGCCAAAACTCAGTTTCAAATGACTGTCCAAACCATATGCTCAGACAATGCATTTGAGTTAGGATCAAGTAATCATGGAAAAAAAAATTCCTCTCCACTTATGGCATAGTCCATCAAACTTCTTGCTTCCACACCCCACAACAAAATGGGATCGTTGAACGGAAACACAAACACCTCCTTTAAACTGCTCGTGCATTGATGTTTCAAGCTCAATTAGCCAAAAAATATTGGGGTGAATGCATCAGAGCCGCCACTTACATCATAAATAGATTAACTACCAAACTCCTAAATCACAAGTCTCCATATGAACTTCTTTTTCACAAAAAAACCTGACTTTTCTCACCTCAAATCATTTGGTTGTCTTTGCTATGCTACGTCTCCTAAGCCTGGTAGAGATAAGTTTGAGTCACTTGCTATTTCTTCGGTATTCCTTGGTTACCCCTTTGGTAAGAAGGCTTATAAGCTTCTCAATCTCGATACCAAATCCATTTTTTTTCCAGGGACGTTATCTTTCATGAGTCCATCTTCCCTTACATCCAATCCTCTTATTCTGACCCATCTTCTTCACCCTTTCTGCCCATTCCAGTTCCAGAACCTCCACAACCACGACCCCCTTATTCCTCCTGTTCCCTTACGACATTCCTCCAGACCCTCTCGTTTTCCCTCCCACTTCAGAGACTTCCAATGTTCGCTAAATACAAACCAAGCTTCTTCTTCTTGTGCCCACACCTTGACCTCTCTTTGTACCTCTTCTCATCCTCATTCCTTTACCATTTCTTGTTTTAATATTAGTTCATACTCTTTCTTGTACACATGTGATCGTCTCCTTTTACAAGAACCCATGTCTTATGATCAGGCAATGGAGTATCCAGAGTGGCAGGCTGCTATCTCTGCTGAGTTTGATGCTCTTTCTACAAACAATACTTGGTCCTTGGTCCCTCTTCCTAAGGGTAAGAAGGCCATTAGTTCTAAATGGGTTTTCAAAGTTAAACATAAATCGAATGGATCCATTGAAAGGTATAAACCTCGGTTTGTGGTAAAGGGCTATACACAAAAAGAGGGAATAGACTACACTGAAACATTTTCTCCCGTTGTTAAAATGACCACTACACGTTGTTTAGTTGCAGTCGCCTTAAAGAAAGGTTGGTCTTTAACCCAACTTGACGCAACAATGCCTTCCTACATGGTGATTTGGATGAGCAAGCCTACATGAAGCCTCCCAAAGGTCTTTCTCTCCATGATTCTGCTCCTGTTTGTCGACTCCAAAAGTCATTGTATGGTCTCAAACAAGCAAGTCGCCAATGGTACGCCAAGTTGAGTTCAGTTGTCAAGTCTCGAGGCTATGTCCAATCCTTGAATGACTACTCTTTATTCTCCAAGTGTGAAGATTGTTCTAAGACTTTCTTAGCCATATATGTGGATGACATCTTAATTACTAGAAACAATGATGCTGAAATTTCCTCTCTCAGAACCTTCCTTAATGACACATTTAAAATAAAGGATCTTGGTTATCTCCATTATTTCCTCGGGTTAAAATTTACATCTGTTCCTACTGGCATGGCTATAACTCAACATAAGTATCTTCAGGACCTTCTGGTCGAGTTTCGATGCACCGATTTTTTTGGTACTCGTACTCCCCTTGCCAGTTCACCTAAACTCGCCATTGAGTTTGGCAAAGCTCTGTTAGATCCTACTTTGTACAAGAGATTAATTAGGCAGTTAAATTTTCTGACTCATACCAGACCCGACATATGCTTTGCCATTCAACACCTTAGCCAATTTCTCTCCTGCCCGACTGATTTACATTGGGATGCTGCCATTCATGTACTCAGGTACATTTCCACCGCTCCCTCTCAAGGTATCCTACTTAACAACAACAACTTCGAGTTTCAGGCCTTTTTGTGATGCCGATTGGGCAGCATGCTCTCACTCCCGTCGTTCTGTCAGTGGATATATCGTCTTCCTTGGTAGGAGGCTTGTTTCTTGGAAATAAAAAAGCATCAAACGATGTCTTTCTCTTCTGCTGAGGCCGAGTACATATCTATGCGACGTCTTACAGCGGAGTTATCTTGGCTTACTCGCCTCTTGACAGAGTTTGATATTCCTGACATCGTCCCCGTCCCCATTAAGTGTGACAGGCAAGCAGCTATAAACATCGCGAAAAACCCGGTCTTCCATGAGATGACCAAGCATATTGATCTCAATTGTCACTATAATCGCGAACAATTACACGCAGGGTTGATTACGCTCTCCTATTCCCACTCAACTGCAACCGGCCGATTTATTCACCAAGTCTTTGCCTACTGCTCAGCACTCTCTTCTCTTGTCCAAGTTGGGTGTGTCTTCACCACTCTCCAACTTGAAGGAGGATGTTAGAATAATGGGCCAACTTGATGTTGGTTAGTTTCAAGTTTGTTACAAGTCAGTTATGTAACACCCGCAAATTTCCTAGCTCTGATATCTCTTTCATTACGATTATATCGTAACTCTGTAATATTTCGTCAATTACATATTTTTCCCATTTCGAGATCTCTTTCATTATCGAGCCTAAAATTATTTATTTTCGCAAAAGGATTTTAATAATTCTATTTTTATTCGAAAACCTATTTAATTCTTTTCGTCGCAAGTATGTGTAATTATTTTTGAAAAATCATATTTTCTATGAACAATAGTTTTAAAATCAAGTTTGAACTATTTATGTTTCTAAAAATGCTCGATTATATTTATAATGGTTTCTAGCTCAAAAATATTTTATTTTCGAAAAATGGTTGTTTAAATATTTTACTACGCGATTTCATAAATAATTATTTTCTAT
The DNA here is from genome assembly GCA_958450325.1 of Agrostemma githago. Taxonomy (NCBI): domain Eukaryota; kingdom Viridiplantae; phylum Streptophyta; class Magnoliopsida; order Caryophyllales; family Caryophyllaceae; genus Agrostemma; species Agrostemma githago. Next base: position 60,593,255 of record OY288240.1, read on the forward strand.
TGCGTTTTAATCCGATTTCTTCATAGGCGATTATTTTATTTTACGAACCTTCTTTTATCGACTTGAGAAATATTTTAGGACACCTTTTATTAACACTACATATTATTTTTATCCTATTTATTTTAAATCTTATCCTCGTATTTATTTTAATCGAAAACTTATCACATCGATTTGTTGCTTATAATTTCCATCTCAACCATCTCGTCTCCTAGTTGAGTTAAGAGTCCTTGTAACTCGATTATTTCTATCTTTTAGCTTTCTAATTTCTTTTATATATTCTCTTTCATTCTAGTCTATTTTATTCACAACACAAGTTTCTTCTTCTTCTTCTGTTTCACATTAAATTTCCTTCTTTTCTTTCATCATCAATCTGATCCTAATTCGTCTCTAATTCTTTCCGATCTCGAGGGTAATTTAATTACTCTTATTCGTTCTTCATCTCATTCTCTCCTTTCTATTCACTTAATGTGGTTTTAATACCATATGTTTAATTATTTCGTAGGCTATCATGCCAGATCCGACGAAGATGATTATTTAATTGATTCGGATCTCGATTAAGGTAACATTGACACGTTACTCGGTATTATGTGGTATTATTGTTGTTGTTGCATGTATAGAAATTAGATTTTTGTTAGACAATATATGTATGTCTCGTTTTTAATAACATAAACTTTAAAATCGTAAATCTTCACATGTTTTGTTGTTTTTTATCGTTTTTACGGGATTTGCGAATAAATCGTTCTTTTAATTATTAAAAAGTATTATAAGGCCGAGATTAAAACATACGTCTAATAATTTTATTTTGTATTTTTCGTGATTTTAAAGTATGAATTATCAAATTGAAAGTTTTATTGTTTTTTAAAAGTTACAGCATGTTTCAGAATCTGTTAGTGTTTTTGTGAGAATTAATAATCTACATTAAAGACCTTATTTCCGAAAACTTTGAAAATAGACTAATATTTATTTTAAGTCTAATTTATGCCTATTTAATTTCGTAAAGTAATTCCAAGTGGTTTGGTCACAATAAATTGTTTATGCATTTTCAGGAGCATACAATAGGAAATTCTTAAAAATAATCAAATAACAGCAGAATGACATGACTAAAGCAAAATCAGGAGAAAACAATCCCAAATAATATAAAATTACAATTGCGGATCTAGTCCTGCAAGCAAACTCGTTACTTTTGCTCATGCTGTTGATGGACAATTTAATTACTGTTGTGTGCTAAATTTAGACCGTTTTTCCTCCCATTTAGACCCGTTTTCCCTCGTTTTGCGAGATTAGAGTACGATTATCGCCTTATTTTGAGTATTTCTTGCATTAGCGTCCCTCTTTTGCGTTTTACGTGTTTTTGGTAGTTTTTCTACCAATTCTGATAGGTTTTGGCACCAAAAACATGATCGAGCTTCCACGAGCACAAGAGAGGGGAATGCCGTCCGAAAAGCAAAGCACACAACTTAAAGTTCAAACCCATCCAATCATATGACGAAGAATGAGACAAGAAAAGAGGCCAGAAAATGACCGGGTGAAATTTCACCCGATGAAAAACCACCGGGCTAAATGACCTCCCCGAAAATTGCCTCCCCGAAGATTTTTCGAGAGCTTCTCCACTGGGCGAAATGACTGGGCGAAACTTCGCCCACCGAGTGAAGTTTTGCCCGACGGTAAAGGCGTCCAAAATTGCAAAACCGGAAGAAAACCACCGGGTGAGATTTCACCCGGCGGTATTGATCCGTGTACGACGGGGTGAAGTTCCACCTCATGAAGATTAAAGGGTGATTGTCTCACTAATGGAGCAAAAAGTTGGATTTGGGCTTTAGGTTAAGAGATCCATTAAGGCATTACTATATATATGTATACCCTAGTTTGTTGCCTAAGCTAAGACATCACATTAAAATTCCATTCTTCCATTAGGCATCCATTAGTAGATTCTTCTAGTAATTTAGTAATTCTCTATAATTCTAGTAGTTTACATAGTAACTTAGTAGTAGATCTCCATAGTTTTCATCAATTTCCTTTCTTTAGATCTTAATTCCAAGTTTGTAGAAGATTATTTCAAGTTTTTATTTGAAGATTTGTGAAGATTATTAAGGGATTAGTGACAAATCCTCTATTATCTTCATCAAAGATTGATCCTTTATTTATGCAATCTTCTTCTTTATTGTTGATCTTCATAGTTGGTATATTTCTATTCCACTCTCTAATCTCTAGTTTAGATTTAATCTTGTTCCTTCAAAATTGTTCATTTTCTTGTTATTTCATTATTGTCTTGTTTGATCATCTTTATTTATGTTGTTTTAGATCATTTCATGTTTATTATGTTGATTGCATTTTTATTCATTGTTTGTTGTTAATTTCTCTAGACTTTTATTTTGATGCTCTTAGATCAATTTTTATTGTTTTCTTGTTACTTCCATTAGTTTTCCTTTTATTGTTATTAGATCGACTTTGTGGTTAATTTGGTAGATCGTAATTTTCTTATTGTTTTGTTGTTATTTTCTTTAGATTTAGTTATTATGCATGTTGTAGTTATTTCTCCTTTGTTAATGTTTTGTTGTTTCCCATTATGAGTAGTGAGTAGATTTCTTGTTGGGGGTTTAGGGATGAGGACTTTGGATTATTTGAATTGAAGGATGTTGGTGGGTTGCTTGCTTGTTGGTTTATCTTGTTTATGGTTGTTGTGTCATCGTTGTTTTAATACGGCCAACTTGACCGACATTGACTCATTTCTATCAATATGGAGAAACTCGGGGTTGAAATTACCTTTACCTGAGACTTACCTTATTCGCCGCGAAAGTGGGTTTTTAGGTGGGTTGGGTGAAGAAACCGAAAGGTGGCATTCTCCCTTTATCGATGTTGTGACCAAACCGATTCCGAGACTCTTAGACCCCAATTCCGAATCCCGACTTCCCTCTAACACCTTTTCCTAATTTGACTATCTCTAGCTATTTCTATTGTTATTTCTCTTGTCATTTAATTTCCGTCTTTTACCGCATTTCTAACTTAGACTTGACCCTTAAAACCCCCCCTCTAGTTTCCAAACACGCTGCTTTTAACTCAATATCGTTTCGTTCCCTGTGGACCGACCTCGACTTACCACGAATACTCTTGTAGTTTTTGTGTTTATGCGAGTCTATAAATATTATTTGATCCCCCATCCTTCGCTAAACGACCGATCCGATCGGGCGACGATCCGGGGAACGGCGAGTTATTGTGTTTTTAGTTATTGTGTTTGGTTATTTGTCTTAAGCTTGTTTTTCTCCCTCTTCCCTAGTAACGTTAGGTGCTAGGAGACTCACCGTTTACTTGAGTTTATGCCCAGGAATACATCATCGCCCTTGTGGTTCGATCCGGAGCCGGAATTGACATTTAGAGCATTGCGTTTTCGAGGAAATATCTCAACCACCATTATTCCACATCCTTCATTATCACCTCCTAACCTTAATCCCATTTTACCACTACATCAAATAATCCTTCCACATCATCCACTTCACAAAATTCACCACCAACCCCACCATCACCAAATCAAAATCTAACCCCTTCAAATCCTCCAAATCCAAATCTATCACCACCACCAATTGACGGGAGGTGTTTGTCGTCTATCCTACCGGTCAAAATAATAACCATCGAACCTAAGCAAGGTAGCTAGGGTAAGTCGGGTCGAGATCCTTAGGGACGGGAGTTCTGAACTAATGGGTGCCATGGTCCAAGACTAGGTTCAAGACAAACTAGAGGGTGAATGACTAAGGTTGACTAATGACTAAACTAGAGTCTATAACGCGAAATAAAAAGGCAAAACAAGCAACTAAGGATAATGGGAAGCGAGTTAAATCAATAAGAAGGAAACTAGGGGTAGGTCGGGCTCATGGATGCCAAGGAGACGAAGGGGAAACGGGGTTGCTAGCATGTTTCGTAGCCTAGGTTACATTCGGGTTCTCGCTACTTGAACGGCCTAGGGACCTCCTCACCACACTCTCGCTACTAGTGGAGGAACCAAACCCAACACCAAACAAGAACATGCAAGAGAAGAAGCAAGAAAAACAAGGAATGATCATCTCAAGTCTCACAAACATTTCATCTAACATGTAGAGTGCAAGGCAATAGGAAACAACAAAAACAACAACTAGCATCACCCATCTCACCCTAATCATCCCTAATCACACCCAATACCCCTACTAACCCTAGGGGAAAGCTACTCACACGTAATTAGAAATACAAGAACATAAACCAAAGAAACCAACAAAACAATGAAAACATTCATAATGGAATCTAAACTAGAAACAACAATAAACATAAACAAAGATTCAAACTTGACTAACTATGGAACATTAAGAGAAAAGAGAGAAGAAATATTATACCAACTAAACAAGGAAGAATGATAGGAGAGAACTTTGAATAAAATCAACCTAAGGGATACTCAATGTTGTCAAGATTGAATAGTCCACTACAAGTCTTCAAGAATCCAAAGATGAAACTAGGATTAACACTAAATTAAGGAGTAATTAAGGAGAGATTAAGCTAATCTACACTAATCTAGGCTAATCTAACTTAAAGTAGTCGAGGGTTTAGTGAATGTCTTTAACCAATACAAGAGGGGGGTATATATATGGTTCCATGGGTAAGGGAGGCGAAAGAAATGAAATCGAGCAGAATTGGGTCCTTCCCGGCCGGGAAGAAGGTCATCTCGGTCGGGAAGGGGCCCATCCTGGTCGGGAAGGTGATGATCCCGGCCGGGACCAACCTCCAGTAACTTGTTTCTTCTCGTCTTCTCATCCCGACCGTGATGGGTCCTTCCCGGCCGGGATGGGTCCATATTTGGTCTTCCTAGGCTTCTTATCGATGCTCGGTGCTTGGGATATCATCAAGTGGGCTTCATGGGACTCGAGATCGAGTCTAAGTCACCGAATCATCATCGCTTCTCTTCATTGGGTCCATATGCGCTGGAAACGAGTCGGAATCGTTCCATTTCTCCAAGATAGGCCTTAGGAACCTAAAGCAAGCTTGAAGAAGCGTAAGTAGCCTCGAAACCGCTCTAAAGAGCGATTTCACAAGAGAAACCGGGACCAAACACGAGAAATAAACAGTACAAAACACACTTATCAACTCCCTCACACTTAACCCTTACTCGCCCTCGAGTAAGCATGAACTAACTACTAAACAAATAAAAACTAAAATACTAACCGAGCGGGTATTAGCGCACCCTACGCCCTTTCAACTCATGCGAGAGCACTTAGAGGACAAGTGCTCTCTGCAAGGCAAGTGAGGTCTTGCGACAAAACTGTGGATACAACCGAACACGAAAACACACACACAAACAAACAAACAAACAATCGGTTGCATCCAAAAAGAAACAAATACCCCTTCCCTCAACAAAGCGGTGAAAGAAGCACCGGTTAAGGACTCAAGGCAAGTGACAACGTTTCCAAGCTAATAACACAAATTGATAAGGACAAAACCATAATAGTATGACAACAAAGCAATAAAAACGTTGGTAACTTACCTAGTTCCTCCTAACCATCTAAGAACGTACCACGGGACGATAGGCTGGATGAAAAAAGGATGAACCACGGAGTTAGTCGACACTGTAGGTAAAGTGAAACCCCGCCCCCTTTAGCGATAAGCCAAGAGGGTCGTCCCATGCTCAAAAATAGCCTAACTAGTCCAAGTAAAAAGGTGGATATGGTTGCAAAGTGAGGGAATACCGACCATTACCGCTATCATCCTTCCTAGGGACTCGGTCCTTTAGTAGGCTCTTCACTATAACGATCGGTAAAAGATTTATTTTTTTAAGGGGGTAAGATTTTTTGTGAAATGATTTTCTTGGCATTTTTCTTCTTTTGCATTTTGTTTTTGATTTGTCTTTTGCCATTTCTTTTTCTTCTTTTCTATTTAGTTTTTGAATTGTTGTGCCTTTTCTTTTTCTTCTTTCTTTTCTTTCTTTTTTCTTGGTTTGCCCTTTTGGCCAAATTTTGTATCATAGACATTTCTTGCAACCAAGTAAGTATAGAAACCTTGGCGATGCAACTTATTTGTGAGATATGTGTAGAAGGTAGGGAAATGGGTATGTCGGGAGCGCGCTTTCCCTTCAAACCCACAAAAAGGGGGGAAAACTTGGACTAATGAAACTATTTCGAACATGGTCACCTAAGAGACGGGACTCGGGAACCAATGCCTTTTCACTCCGTGGGTGGTCAAAGTGGTCAAAATGCAAATCCCGCAGTAAATCCCTAGTAGACTAGGTGGACTCAAGGTAAGAAACCAACGAAACTATTGATTTAAAGCCATTCTACTAGACTAAAGTCCAAGAATCGATTCATATCACCAGGAAGGGAAAGTAAACGCTTGCGCACTAGCCTCAAAACCGGGTTTTCGAAAACATTTCCTACACTAGACTCACAAACTATACAAGACACAACCAAGATGAAAGAAAATGAGATAAACAAAACAAAACAAACACACACAGAAATAAACAAACACCACCCCGAAACTTCCAAGGAAGCAACCACATCAACCACAAACTCCAAAAAGCTCCACCTGAGCATACATCATCACAAAACATCCTCCAAACTCCATAAAAGGGAAAAAGGAGACAGAAATGAAAGCATATTACCGGATGACTTGAGCTTTCAGAATTTATCGACGATCACGCAACCTACAAGGAAATCGGGGGAGCAAAACACACAACACAACAAATATACGACACAAAGACTCAAAAGAAAAAGACACAAAAGAAAATCTGTTTGGGTTCTAATGAAATTTTTCAAATTTTTAGGAATTTTTAAATTTTTTTGAAGAAACTACGAAAATAAAACTAATCTAGACAAAGATATCACTCCACCATACTTAAACCGAGCAATGTCCTCATGCTCGATCGGTAGTGTGTGGAGACACTAAAAAGAAGAGAAAAAGGGAAAATAAAGCTAAAAATCAAAAATCAAAGTGAAGAAAGGGTAGAATGTGTCGGGCCGGGGTGTAATCAAGTCACCAAGGGCCGAGACGAGAAAAGATATGGATGGGGGAAGAAATAAAAAGAAGAAAATAAAAGGAAATGGGAGGGGAGGGCTAGGTGTAATCAAGTCACCTAGCCCCGATTCCGACTAAATTCTACCAAAAAGGGAAATAAAAATGAAGAGAAAGTGAAAAGAACTTGTCAATTTGGATTTTTCAAATGACTCTCGATGTAATCACGTCATCGAGAATCGGGAACAATAACCACAAGGCCCCGATGGCCACCATGACACCAAAATGATAAAGGTAAGGGGAACATACAAAGAGAGACTAGCAATAAAAGACGGAAAAGAAAGGAGAGTCGCCTTACCGAACAGTTAGCAACTCAATAATCTCCATCGTCTCAATGATCGTTATCGGTACTTTGCTTGTCTTCATCATTGTTATTCCTCCTCCTCCTAAATGTAGTCGCATGGTTGAAGTACTGTGCTTGCTTTGGTTACTTGAGGTCGGGATTTAGGGGGAAACTCGGTGTACAGAGATGAGAAGATGAGATAAAGGTGTATAATTGAAGTGTAGGGATGAAATGATAGAGGCTAAGGTGAGTAGGGAGGTTGGGTGGAGGCATAAAGTGGTGGGGTGGGGCTTAAATGAAGAAAAGAAGGCGGAAGAGGGCTGCAGGAGTCCATCCCGGTCGTGACGGACCATCACGGTCGGGATCATGATCCTCCCGGTCGGGAGCATGCTCATTCCGGGCGGGGTGGCCTGTCAGAGAGCCGTCTGTTGAAGCACAACTCGTCACGGTCGGGATCAAGCTCATCCCGGACGGGATGGCCTCTCTCGGTCTTCATTCCCCTTGATTTTACTAAGTCTTCCACCCAAATAACGTTACCAACTACGGGATAAAATCCCATCCCCAAAAGCTTACGAAAAGCTCAAAAACCAACTCCCTCCACCAAGCATCAAAGCTTCTATCTTCCATAAACCTTTCTAATTCTTCATCTTTACTTCAAACCTATCAAGTAAGCTCAAAAACTTCCATCAAATATCCCTCCCTCACATCACTCAAGAAAATTCCAAATGACAAGAACTCCACAAGAACTTACAAATCCTAGAAACAAACCAACCAATCACACAAATACAAATAGAAAAACTCAAAAGAAGAGGAAATAGATATTTACAACATGATACTCTCACCGTCTACGATCCCGTAGCCATCAATGGCTCGGAGGAGTAAATCAAATGCTCTAGCAACATCTTCATGAAGGTTCATGTGGCCGAGCCAAGCTATCAACAAGAGCTTCCAAGTCGGAGACAAGAAGCAATCATATAATCCATTATGCTCGGGTTTCTTGTGATCTTCCGGGTCTTTCCAACCAACATAGCAACGACTCTTATGACCATCCGGTGGGTATAGTGGTCTAAAGTCATGCTTGGCGTTATGGTTTGGGAGATTACACCCTAAGGGTGTTGCTTCTTCTACGGGGTTAAGAGTGAAATTCTTTTCCAGCGCCCGACATGGATCCAATTCATCAACCATCTCACAAGACAAGGGACTCGAAATCAAGTACGATAAAGGAGGTGAAGGCATCAAGTTTTCTTCATTGGAGGCTTTAGGGGAGACCTCATCGTTGTCCTTACTAGAATTCTCACCATGAGGAAATTCGAGGCCTTTGATGGCGGCCTCAATTTCTTTAACGGTTTTGTCTAGCATAACATCTCTAAATCCTCCAATAGGCTCCCCGAACTTCCCATTCAAGGCAAGTTCTAAGGCATCTATCTCTTTCTCCCAAGTATCACCTTCATTTTCACTCACCTTGTCAATTTGGTATAGAGGAGTCTTATCTTCAATTGGCTTTGGATTTTCACTCATGATCTCTCCAAAAATAAGATCCGGTTCATCACGAAGGAAATCATATAAATCCAATTTAATGGCCAATACACTGGCTTCCCAAGAGTTAAGTTGAGAATCATGTTCAATTTCCTCTTTATGATCAACCCTTGAAGCTTCAACTTTCTCCATTATTCCCGTAGCTTCACCATCCAAGCAACTCTCAACAATGATCCCTTGGTTGACTTTCTCTTCTTCATTCGTGGCTTCATAATCGGGTTGATTGCCTTGTGGAGACAACCGATCTTCTTGCCCAAATGAACCTTCCTCAACAAGTTGCAGAGCTCGAGTGGTCAACATCGTGTAACGAGCCATGAGTGCATTAATTCGAGCAACTTGCACCTCTTTTTGAGCCATGAACTCCCTTTGGTCCCTTTGCATTTGAATCATCATCTCTTGTTGACTCTTTTGCATTTGAATCATCATTTGACAAAGCTCAAAGTTGGGGATTTTTGGTTGTGAGTTATGTGAAGGTATTTGGTAATTGTTAAGATGTTGGAATGATCCTTGACAACTTTCATGGTAGCCATATGAAGGGGGTTCATAAGATTGTTGATGAGATTGAGATAGTTGGTAAAATTGTGGGTCTTGGTAACTTGCCCCATGATTGTCCCATGACGATTGATGGTAGCTTGGATGCGCCATTGTCATAACGTTGCCTTGATACATTGATGAACTAGAAACACTTGAGCAAACGTTAGAAGCCTAGTGCTTTTGAGGCACCAGGAAGAGAGAAATAAGCACCCAAGAAGTAAGAACGGAGATACAGAAGGAGAAGAAAATACAAAAATCAAGAACAGTCTAAAACTAAGCACACAAGAGTCTAAACTACGCCGTCCCTGGCAACGGCGCCAATTTGACAGGAGGTGTTTGTCGTCTATCCTACCGGTCAAAATAATACCCAACGAACCTAAGCTAGGTAGCTAGGGTAAGTCGGGTCGAGATCCTCAGGGACGGGAGTTCTCAACTAATGGGTGCCATGGTCCAAGACTAGGTTTAAGACAAATTAAAGGGTGAATGACTAAGGTTGACTAATGACTAAACTAGAGTCTATAACGCGAAATAAAAAGGCAAAACAAGCAACTAAGAATAACGGGAAGCGAGTTAAATCAATAAGAAGGAAACTAGGGCTAGGTCGGGTTCATGGATTCCAAGGAGACTAAGGGGAAACGGGGTTGCTAGCATGTTTCGTGGCCTAGGTTACATTCGGGCTCTCGCTACTTAAACGGCCTAGGGACCTCCTCACTACACTCACGCTACTAGTGGAGGAACCAAACCCAACACCAAACAAGAACATGCAAGAGAAGAAGCAAGAAAAACAAGGAATGATCATCTCAAGTCTCACAAACATTTCATCTAACATGTAGAGTGCAAGGCAATAGAAAACAACAAAAACAACAACTAGCATCACCCATCTCACCCTAATCATCCCTAATCACACCCAATACCCCTACTAACCCTAGGGGAAAGCTACTCACACGTAATTAGAAATACAAGAACATAAACCAAAGAAACCAACAAAACAATGAAAACATTCATAATGGAATCTAAACTAGAAACAACAATAAACATAAACAAAGATTCAAACTTGACTAACTATGGAAGATTAAGAGAAAAGAGAGAAGAAAGATTATAGCAACTAAACAAAGAAGAATGATAGGAGAGAACTTTGATAAAAATCAACCCAAGGGATACTCAATGTTGTCAAGATTGAATAATCCACTACATGTCTTCTAGAATCCAAAGAAGAAACTAGGATTAGCACTAAATTAAGGAGTAATTAAGAAGAGATTAAGCTAATCTACACTAATCTAGGCTAATCTAACCTAAATTAGTCGAGGGTTTCGTGAATGTCCTTAAACAATACAAGAGGGGGGGGGGTATATATAGGGTTCCATGGGTAAGGGAAGCGAAAGAAATGAAATCGAGCAGAACTGGATCCTTCCCGGCCGGGAAGGAGGTCATCCCAGTCGGGAAGGGGCCCATCCCGGTCGGGAAGGTGATGATCTCGACCGGGACCAACCACCAGTAACTTGTTTCTTCTCGTCTTCTCATCCCGACCGTGATGGGTCCTTCCTGGCCGGGATGGGTCCTTATTTACTTTTCCTAGGCTTCTTATCGATACTCGGTGCTTGGGATATCATCAAGTTGGCTCCATGGGACTCGGGATCGAGTCTAAGTCACCTAATCATTGTCGCTTCTCTTCATTGGGTCCATATGCGCTGGAAACGAGTCGGAATCGTTCCATTTCTCCAAGATAGGCCTTAGGAACCTAAAACAAGCTAGAGAAAGAATAAGTAGCCTCAAAACCGCTCTAAAGAGCGATTCCACAAGAGAAACCGGGACCAAACACGAGACATAAACACTACAAAACTCACTTATCACGAATCCAACCAATGGCGACCTTAGCCTCCCATTCCCAACTTACACATGAAGAAACACCTTCACCGGTCGATTTCGGAGTGATACCCGAGAATTATGAATTGAAATCTTCTTTGACAAATGCGGTTCGACAAGATACTTTTCATGGTTTTTACCAAGAAGATGCCCAAGAGCACATCGCTTCGTTTAAAGAAAAATTAATAGGGGCCCGTCTCAATGGGTTAACCTCATGCCAATTGCACCGATTATTATTTCCAAAGACCTTGAGAGATGGAGCTCGTAGTTGGTTTGAAGGCCATCCTGCTAATACATTCAGAACATGGGCTCAATTATCTAATGCCTCCTTGGAGAAATATTTTCCACCGTCAAAGACTAACCAATATCGCATGGAAATACAAACATTCAAGCAAGATGAATTTGAAGGCCTAACTGAGGCTTGGGAAAGATTTAGAGACTTATTGCGCAAGTGCCCTCACCATGGAATACCCGATTGGCTAACAACCCAAACGTTTTACACCACCCTTTCATCGAGAACCAAGGAAAACCTCAATTCGGCCGTCGAAGGAGACTTTTCTTCCCTTACCGATGAGGCATCTAAGAATCTTATTGAAAATATGGCAAGGAGTGATTCTAGAATGGGTCGAGGGTTTCTAGGAAGATAGTTGAAGTGAACTCATCTAAGAGTTCTAATGAATTGAAACTTCAAGCACAAGTTGAAGAGTTAACAAAAAGAATGGATGACATGAGTTCTAAGCCACTCCTAGAGGAATGTACCAAATTCAAGGGAGTGTTCCAACAAGGCAACCATCACCTCCTAAACAAATAACATGGGAAGTTCATTGTGATCATTGTGGCAATTATGGCCATGATTCTAGCTCTTGCATTCCTAATGAAGAAACTTATTTTGAAGAGCCAAATGATGTCCAAGCTATACAAGTGTATGGGCAAAGACCTCAATTTGATCCCTTTTCTAATACTTACAATGCCGGCACAAGGCTTCATCCATATTTTTCTTATGGAAATCAAAATGTTCAAAATCCTATGCCAGGTGCCCAAGGGAGTCAACCAAGGCCATTTAATCTAAGTCAACAAAGGCCCTTTAATCAAGATCCTCTAAAGATGCCCCCATATTTGCCTCCTCACCAAAGGAGCAACTTCAATCAACAAGGTAGCAACTTCCATGTTCCCAACAATTACAACAAATTCAATCATGGATACAATCAAGGGTTCTAAGGCAATTTTCAAGGAAATCAAGGTTACAATCAACAACCATTTAATCATCTTCTCAATCTTATGGCCAATCAAGCAATTTTCAATTTGGTAAAGGAGGAGTTCCATGGGATAATATTAGTGACTTGCAAAGAGCCGTTTGGCAACAATGGAGTGAGCATCAAGATACCAAACTGAGACTAAAGGTTTGTGAATCACAAGAAGCAACAAAAACCTTAGCCGCCCCAATTCATCCACCCCATGGTTTGCCCGGGCAACCCCAAAGCACAAGAGACCTTTCTCACCAAGCAAATGTCGTCATTTTGAGAGGTGGCAAAGAACTTGAGGACCCATACAAGATTTTGAACTTGAACACCAAAAGCACCACATCCAATGTCAATCAACCAAGTGCACCACAAGCAACATTGTCCACTTCTCCCAAACAAAATCGAGGAATACAAGCGGAGTTTGATATTCTCCAAAATGCGGAGATTGAACAAAGAGAACTCAAAAGAAAGAAGAAGGAGCAAATGGAAGCGGAAGAAGCAAAAAGAAAAGAGGCGGAGCAATTAGCCAAAGAAGAAGAATCCAATGTTCCACCGCCTCAAACTTTTGTCCCACCATTGCCTTTTCCCGAACGAGCTAAGCCACATTAAGAGAATGCCTAATTTAGCCGTTTTGTGGATATGTTGAAGAAGGTGGAAGTAGCTTTACCCTTCACCGAGGTAATTTCTCAAATGTCTCTTTATTCTAAATTTTTGAAAGAAGTCTTGACTAAAAAGAGAACAATAGAGGATAACGACTGTGTCTCTCTCATGGCACAATGCAGTGCCATTCTCATGAATCAAATGCCAAAGAAACTAAAGGATCCCGGTAGCTTTTCCATCCCTTGTTGGATTGGAAATATTGTTGTTAATCAAGCTTTGTGTGACCTAGGGACTAGTGTTAGTTTGTTCCTATTCAATTGCTAAGAGACTTAGTGTGGGGGAGATGAGACCCACTAGTATGTCAATTCAACTTACGGATAGGTTCGTCAAGTACCCACTTGGGATACTTGAGGATGTACCCGTTCAAGTTGGGATGTTTTTCATCCCCTCCGAATTTATTGTCATGGATATGCCCGAAGATACTATCACCCCCATTATTCTAGGTTGACCTTTTATGGCTATTGGTGGAACTATAGTTGATGTAAAGAATGGAAAGTTGTCTTTTAACATAGGGAACGAGTTGGTAGAGTTTTCCCTTTCTCAAGCTCTTAAACAACCAATGATTGAACAAACATATTCCATTGAAGTTATTGATAGTTTGGTTGAGTATAGCTTGATAGATGATGAGAAATAAGAGGAACCTGATGGTAGGGATTTGCCGTGGATCCCACCGATCGAATAAAACCAATTTATCCTAACACGTAGATAGGGCAAGTCGGGTCGAGTCCACGGGGACGGTAAGGAGGGTTTCGACTAAGTTTCACTTAAGGACTTGACTAGGTCAACGAGCTAAGCTAAGCTAAAACTATGAAAGGGGAGAAAACTAAGACTAAGAATAAACTAAGGCTAAAGGAAACAATGACTAGGAGGAAGGAGAAAACAAATAAGGAAAGAGTAGGGTTAGGTTGGGTTCACAAGTGCAGTAGGATAGTTGGGTAATCGAGGGTGTAGGTTTCACCTAGTCACTAAGGTCGTTCCGCGCTCTGGCGTCAAAGACAAACCCGAATATCCATGCAAGATGCTACTCTAAACAAGAGGATTCAACCAGAAATCAACCAAACAATGAGAAGAATGAAACAAGCAAGAGGAGCATTTGCAACTACTACTCTAACAAGCCTTTCATCAAACACATGGTATGCACAATGAGTGACTAGTGACAAAGATTCAACCTTTACCCACAATCAACCCAAATCACCCATAATCAACACTTAATCCCCCTACTAACCCCACAAGATTCTACTCAATCATATCTAAACTAACACCAACCAAAACAAGAGGAAACATCAACATATCCATAGCATTCATTAAGAAGATGAGACTAGCAATAACAATGAACTATGAACAAAGATTAAAACTTGAATAAAAAATAAAGATTAAGATAAAAGAGGGAAGAAAGATTGTACCAACTAAACAAGAGAAGAAAAGATGAACACTTGCATAGAAGAAAACACAAACATCAACCAATGTTGTCAAGATTGGTAGAATCTTCAAGAAATCCACTATTACAAGAGTAATCTACTAGATTAAGGAGTAATTAAACAACGGCAACGGCGCCAAATTGATGGTAGGGATTTGCCGTGGATCCCAACGATCAAGTAAACAACCAACTAATTCTAACTGGGTAGATAGGGCAACTCGGGTCGAGTCCACGGGGACGGTAAGGAGGGTTTCGACTAGGTTTCACCTAAGGACTTAACTAGGTCAACGAGCTAAACTAAGCTAAGGTTAAGAAGGGGGAGAGACTAAGACTAAGAGTACACTAAGACTAAAGGAAACAACGACAAAAATGATGAAGAAAACTAATAGGAGAAGAACTAGGATTAGGTCGGGTTCAAGGGTGATGAAATGATCAAGGAAGAGTAAAGGTGAAGGGGTAGTCGAGTTATCTAGGTATAGTCCGGGCTCTCGCTACTTAAACCGACCTAGAGGCTCCTCGCTCTCGCGCAAGAACCCATTCTAGCAACATAGAAGACCGCAAGAAGAAGGCAAGAAAAAACATGCATTTGCAACTACAAGTCATTCAAGCATTTCATCAAACATGTTCTATGCATACAACTAGGAAGCAACCAAAACTTCCACCAACATCTTAAACAAACCCTTAATCACCCATTAAGACACCCAATCCCCCTACTAATCCTAGCAAGAAGACTACTCGCTCATGTTCAAGATAGTAAACCCAATAGCCATAATGAAATAAGCACAAGCACAAACATTATTCACAATGGATTATTGAAGATTACTAAATATAAACACAAATGAAAACTAAATAGAAGAGATTAAGGAGAATAGGAATTATACCAACACTAGAAGATGAACAAAAGATTGAATCTTTGCATAAACAAACCCAAAGAAAGATCTCCAATGTTGTCAATAGAGTAGATTAACCCAAAAAGTATTCAATAATACAAAGATGAAATTAGGATTAAACTAATGATTAAGGAGTAATTAAGGCTAATCTACACTAATCTAAGATAATCTAATCTAAAGTAGTCTAGCTAGGGTTTAGTGGAGTAATGTAGGATAATGAATGGTCCTTAAAACAATACAAGAGGGGGGTATAAATAGGGTTACAAGAATAAGGGAGGCGAAAAAATGAACCACGGGCTGAACTGGGGCCTTCCCGGCCGGGAAGGAATGGTTCCGGTCGGGAAGCTCTTGATCCCGATTGGGATGGTGCATAACACCGCCCGGTGTTAGCATAACACCGGGCGGTGTTATGCTCTTCCCGGTCGGGATGATGTTGGTCCCGGTCGGGATGATGTTGGTCCCGATCGGGATGGGGTGGTCCCGACCGAGAAGCTCATGGTTCCGGTCGGGATCATCCTCCAGTAACCCGTCTTTGCTTTTCACTTCATCCCGGTCGTGATGAATACGTTCCCGACCGGGATGGGTCTTGTAGGCTTCAAATATGATCCCATAGGTCCCTTCTTGCTCTTGTTAGGCTTCTCATCGATTCTCGGTGCTCGGGATCGGGTCCCAAGGGCTGGGGATCGAGTCTAAGCTACCGGGTGATCGTCGCTTCTCTTCGTTGGCTCCATATGTGTCGGAAACGAGTTGGAATCGTTTCATCTCTCCAATAATGGTCCTAGGAACCTAAAACAAGCTAGAGGAAGCGTAAGTAGCCTTGAAAACCGCTCCAAAGAGCGATTCCACAAGAGAAACCGGGACCAAACACAAGGAAATAGCCCTACAAAACACACTTATCAACTCCCCCACACTTAACCCTTACTCGCCCTCGAGTAAGCACGAATTAACTACTAAACTAATAAAAACTAAAATACTAGTCAAGCGGGTATTAGCGCACCCTACGTCCTTTCAACTCACGCGAGAACACTTAGAGAAAAAGTGCTCTCCGCAAGGCAAGTGAGGTCTTGCGACAAAACTGTGGATACAACCGAACACGAAAACACATAAACAAACAAACACACAAACAAACAAACAATCGGTTGCATCCAAGACAAAACAAATACAGCTTCCCTCAAAAAAGCGATGAAAGAATCACCGGTTAAGGACTCAAGGCAAGTGACAACGTTCCCAAGCTAGCAATACAAACCGAAATGGACAAACCTCTAATAGTATGACGACAAAGCAACAAAAACGTTGGTAACTTACCTAGGTTCCTCCCAACCTTCTAAGAACGTACTATGGGACGATAGGCGGGATGGAAAAAGGATGAACCACGTAGTTAGTCGACACTGTAGGTAAGTGAAGCCCCGCCCCCTTTCGCGATAAGTCAAGAGGGTCGTCCCATGTCCAAAATCCCCAACTAGTCCAAGTAAAAAGGTGGATAAGGTTGCAAAGTGAGGAAAGACCGACTATTTACCGCTATCATCCTTCCTAGGGAGTCGGTCCTTTGGTAGGCTCTTCACGGTAATAGTCGGCAAAAGGCTTATTTTGAGGGGTGAGAATTCTTTTTGTGAGATGATTTTCTTTGGCATCTTTCTTTTGCATTTGGCTTTTGAGTTTCTATACCATTTCTTTTTCTTTTTTTGTATTTTGTATTTTTTTGTGCCTTTTCTTTTTCTTCTTTCTTTTTCTTTCTTTCTTTTTTCTTTCTTTTTCTTGGTTTGCTTTTTTGGCCAAATATTGCTTTGTAGGCATTCAATCACAAGTAAGAGATTAGACAATTTGCAACTTATTTGTGGAAAATGTGTAACAGGTAGGGAAATGGGTGAGTCGGGAGCGCGCTTTCCCTTCAAACCCACAAAAAGGGAGAAAACTTGGACTAATCAAACAATTTCGAACACGGTCACCTAAGAGACGGGACTCGGGAACCAAGGCCTTTTCACTCCGTGGGTGGTCAAAATGGTCAAAATGCAAATCCCGAAGTAAATCCCTATTAGACTAGGTGGACTCAAGGTAAGAAACCAACGAAATCATTGATTTAAAGTCATTCTACTAGACTAAAGTCCAAGACTCGATTCACATCACTAGAAAGGGAAAGTAAACACTTGCGCACTAGCCTCAAAACCGGGTTTTCGAAAACCTTTTATTATACACTAGACACAACTAAAGAAGACAAAACAAGGACACAACAAAAACGAAGGGAAAAGAGACGAACACAACAAAACAAAACAAAACAAACAAACAAGCAAACAAACAAAATTAACAATCACCACCCCAAAATATCCAAACAAGCCACCACATCAGCCACAAACTCAAAAAGCTCCACCCGAGCACACATCATCACCAAAACTCCTCCAAACTCCACAAGAGACAAGGAGGAGGAAGAGATAGAAGGATAATACCGGATGTCGAGAGCCTTCCGAAACTTATCGAAGATCACGCAACCTACAAGGAATTCAGGGGAGCCAAACACACAACACAACATATATACGACACAAAAGAAAAAGACACAAAAGAAAATCTTTTTGGTTTTTATGAAATTTTTAAGGATTTTTAAGATTTTTTCGAAAAAACTACAAAAGTAAAGCTAGACTAGACTAATATATCGCTCCCCCACACTTAAACCGAGCAATGTCCTCATGCTCGATCGGTAGTGTATGGAAGACACAAAAAAAGAAAAGAAAAAAGGAAAATAAAACTAAAAAACAAAAATGAAAGTGAAGAAAGGGTAGAATGTGTCCGGCCGGGGTGTAATCAAGTCACCAAGGGCCGAGACAAGAAAAGATATGGATGGGGAAAGAAATAAAAAGAAGAAAATAAAAGGAAATGGGAGGGGAGGGCTAGGTGTAATCAAGTCACCTAGCCCGGATTCCGCCTAAATCCGCCTAAATTCTACTAAAAGAAAAAGAAAATAAAGAAAAAGTGAAATTACTTGTAAATTTGGATTTTTGAAATGACTCTCGATGTAGTCACGTCATCGAGAATCGGGAGCAATTACCACACGGGCCCTGAGGGCCACCACGATACCAAAAGGTAAAAGGAAGGGGGAATGAGGGAAAACTAAGCAAATAAAAAACGGAAAAGAAATGAGAGTCGCCTTACCAACGGTTAGCAACTCACTAACTCCATCGTCTCAATGATCATTAATGGCACATTGCTTGTCCTCATCGATATTCCTCCTCTTCCTCAATGTAGTCTCAAGTACCGGGCTTGCATTGGTGTAATGAGGGTGGGATTTGAGGTTAAACTCGGTGTATAGTGATGGTAAAGGTGTAAATATGAAGTGTAAGGGTAAGATGAAAGAGGCAAGGGTGAGTAGGGAGGTTGGGAGGGGGTGTAAAGCGGTTGGGTGGGGCTTAAATGGGACAACAAAGGCAAATGAGGTTGCTGCGCACCATCCCGGTCGTGACAGACCTCATCTCGGTCGGGATGGTTCCTTCCCGATCGGGATGACCATGATCCCGGTCGGGATAGACAGGCAGTAGCTCTAGATTTCGTGCACACATCATCCCGGTCGGGATGATACCCTTCCTGGTCGGGATGATACCCTTCTCGGTCGGGATGACTCTTCTAGTCCTTCAATCCTCTTGATAGTTCCATCCACAAGTCAACTACAGCCTCGGGATCTAGAATCCCGTCCCCAAAAGCTTGTCAAAAGCTCAAAAACTGACTTCCTCCACCAAGCTCCAGGCTTCTATCATCAACAACTCCTCTCAAAACATTATCTTCACTATCAACCTATCAAGTAAGCTCAATAAACACCATCAAAATCCCTCCCTCACATCGCTCATCAAAATACCAAATTACAAGAATTCCACAAAACACACAAATACTAGAATCAAACTAACAAACACACAATTACAAACACAAAACTAAAAGGAAGAGGGAAAGGGGAATATACAACATGGCGGTTATTGAGGAACTCCGTCAAACCTAGGATGGTGGACTCTTCATTCCTAGCCATAGCCATCAAGGGCTCGGAGGACCAAGTCAAATGCTCGAGCCACATCATAAAGAGGGCTCATTGAGTGCCCGAGCCAAGCTATCCTCCAAAGCCTCCAAGTCGGAAGCAAGAAGTAGTCACCTAAAGACCCAATGTCATCTTTCACGTGGTCTCCGGGGTCTTTCCATCCAAAGAGCTTTATCGACCTCTTCCTCCCTAAGCACCGCCTCCAAACACAAGCAAGCTTCATATACTTAACACGAGGCATAAAAAGCGGTTTTGGCCCCGCTTCCTTGTTGCACATCCTCATATCTTCCTCAAGTTGTGGTTCCCCTTCTTCATGTCCCAAAATATCACTTGGCCTCACATCATCTTGGAGGAGAGAATTGAAACTTCTACCGGTGGTTTCAGTCTCTTCCAAACCATTGCTTCGCTCATTAGCAAGAGGCTCATGATATTCTCCCACATTTTCACAGAAGCGAAACTTGGGCTCATCATTTTCACCCAATGACTTCACAACTTCTACCACCTCATTCAACTCACTAACCTCCTCCAATTTTCCACCAACAATGCCTTCATTAAGGGTCATTTCCTCATTCGTCTCCTCTTGGGTAGACAATTGAGGTTCTTTATAGCAAGTTTCGCTTCTCAAGGGGACTTCATAGGTGGCTTCATGATTGGGTTGCTCCCCTTGCTTAAGTGAGCACCCTTCGTTGGTTTGTGACGTTCGAGTTAAAAACATTACGGTTTTAACCGATAACGCATTTAATCGAGCATCCATCGCCTCATTTTCCCTTCGATATTGGGCCATGAATTCATCTTGTACCTTTTGCATTTGGATGGCCATTTCTTGATGGCTCTTTTGCAATTGAAGAATCGATTGAAATAACTCCAAGTTGGGCATTTGATCATTGGGGTCTTGTAAAGCTCCTTGAAAATCTTGATGATGCCTAAGGGGTGGGGCATCATATTGTTGATAGTGAAGTTGAGCCATATACTAATAATGATAAGGAGTCATTACTCCTAGTTTCCTAATGACTAGAAGAAACTAATTAGGAAAGAATATCCCGTAATAGAAGAGTTATGGTAAGTTATGAAGTCTAAAAACTGAAAATCCCGTGAAACAGCTTCAAACCGATCGGTTTGGACCTGAACCGACCGGTTCAATGTTGTCCCGACCGGTTTGGGTTTATCCCGAGCGGTTAGGGTTCCTCTGCACTGCGCGACGAATTTGAAATGCTTGTTGTTTCTTCGTTACTTATCGGATTTGGACGTGCAATATACAGTTGAAAAGATAAGAGAAAGATATTTCCAACGCCATAAAAATCAGCTCAATCAAAGTTGTAGAACTCAAGATATTCACGTTTGAAGTTACCCTTGTTTTAGCGATCACTCTTTCTTCCCGATTTGCATTGATTCGAGCTTTCCAACTTATTTCTTTGTCGTTTCTTATTGTTTCTTCACTTCACGTCCTTCCTCAAGTATTTACTTAGTTTCCTCAAACTTTTATCACTTCTTCCTTGTGGATTTCATGGCTCAACTCTCGTCATTGCCCAAATATAGCTCAATCGCCTTCATTTGTCTTGTTTCCTACAAAACGTAAACAAAATACCCGGCATAATAAAGAAGAATAAAAAGCTAGAAAAATGATTCCTAGGACACATACAACGAACCAAAATAAAGGAAAAAGCTGGGGTTAAATATATATACAAAATGAGTTCATCAGTGCTCCAATATAGTCATCTTCTTGGATATCCTCAGCGTGCGAAAAGATGTAATTGACTTCGTCTTCGACCGGTCAACGCCACGTCCGTCAGGGTACGTATTTATTGTGCTGCTCATGTCGTTTTTAAAATGAATGTGCTAATCGGGACTTTGATTGGTCTACAACGAAATGTTGGTCGAGTTCACAAATTATGACTGTATAGCGAGGGGTGACATGCAGTCGCTCGAGCCTGGCCTGCAGGTGATGAATAACGTCATTGACTGCTGGTGTAGGCTACTGACCCAGCTGATCTACGAAAAAAATGCACCAAGAGTAACCAGTAGATGTTACTTCTCTCTCGGACATACGGTACGTTCATCCCCCAAATTAGCTGTATAGTCACACACTATTAGCTGTATAGTCACTCACATTATGTTGTCCAGTCACCACTATAAACTGTATAGTCACACACTTTATGCTCTACAGTCACGCACTTCTATGGTGTATAATCGCACATTACAAGCTATGTATTCACAGGCAAAAGCATGTATAGTTACACACTTTACGCTGTACAGTCACACAATTTTATGGTGTATAAATCATACACTAACAGCTGTACAGTCACGCGTAAAAGCATGTATAGTCACGCATGTCAAACACACACTAACTACATGTATTACCATCAATGCATGTGAGCAAGTCCCAGTGTTGGAATTGTGGAAGAAAAGAGGCCAGGGCATAAATCATGACGAAGAAATATTTTACCTGTGGGACCAGTGGATAGAAAAGAGTTTCTTCGACTTTGATTTGGACTCGGACATGGTATTATCCTGCACATACTGTTCGTTCGTAGTTGTTATCTGCCCATAATCCTGACGCATTGTTTGCAGGTGCTCGTCCCGGTTTTAACTAGTGACGAGGGCCACTACAGTTGCGCCTGCATAAACTTCAATTCTTAGCAAGTAGAGTACCTCGACAACAGGTTGTACGATAAAGATTTTACAAAGTTGTCTTACTATGGCATTGCTCGGATAGCGGTCAGACCCTTTTAATTTAATATTAAATCAATTTTGTGACTGCGAATGTCTTCAACAACTGATCCTGTTTGAACTTGTTTTGTAGGCTGATAAAATGGGGGAGTTCTTGGTGCAACCAGGGGTGGAGAAAGGTGAGAAGGTCCATGCGTTTAAGTTGGTGAACGTTCCCTTTTCTTGGCAGGGGGTGGGCTACTCCGCCAATGACTATGGAGTGTACCTGATGATGCACATGAAGCTGTACACCGGGTCCCCGTTCAACTGCTCCTTGGGGACAATGACGGCCATGAATATGTGCAGGATGGAAATCACGGCAACCCTTATTCTGAGCGACGTGAACAAGGTGAGGGACACTATTTTGAAGAAAAAGGCAGCATTCGAAAAGTACAAGGAATCGTTGTTCTCTGCCCGTGCGTTTGAAACCACTCATGTGAAGGCAACCACCCAGCAGCAGAATCGTCAGATCAAATCACCGAAAACACCTGAACCCACCCCCGATCAGTCCCAGAAGAAAGACAGTCAGCAATCAAGTCTTGATCGCGGGGCTCTGGAGATGGTTTGGGTTGCTCTTTGATCCAAGGGGAGCCTGACCCGGACGCCATTGTCATGTCGATCTTGTTTCGCATGAACCGACCGCTGACGAGTAGGATGCTCAGCCTACGAAAGCACCTCGCCGACTACTGCTTCCTTGATGATAATGGGTACGAAGAAATGTACGTAACCGTCTTTGATTACTGATACGTGTTGCATATTACACATACTAACCAGTGTAAATCCGCAGTGAACACTTGGGGTCTTATAGCACTCGAGCGCAGCTGGAGAGGCATGACATTCAAACGCTCTTGTCCGGAGGTAGCATGAGCGTCGCGGTGTTGGAGTGTTGGTCACACCTCATGAACTGGTTGGAATCAGATGACAACCGGCGTGGGTTATCCTCCCCCACTGAACCAACGATGGCGTGGTTCAGAATTCAACACATGGTATACCTCCACTCCCCCACAACCCCCTACCTATTTCATTAAATAGTACAAATAACCCCATTCACATTAACTGAAAAGATGTAAAGTTTGTGTAATAGTAATAAGAAATAATCACAAAGTTCACTTTACACAGTCACACATATTGATGTGTACAATCACATGCTATAAGTTGCATAGTCAGACATTAAATAGTACAAATGACCCCATTCACATTAACTAAAAAGATATAAAGTCTGTGTAATAGTAAAAAATAATCACAAAGTTCACTTTGCAGAGTCACTCATGTTGAGGTGTACAATCACATGCTATAAGTTGCATAGTCATACGTCTTAGAATTTACAATCAGACATTGTCATGTATAGTCACAGTCTGTACGCTGCAAAGTCACGCAGCTTAGTCTGTACAATCCCACACTTTGCCGTGTGCAGCCACGCACATGGTATAGTCCAGTCTCGTACCCTGTCACTAATGGCAACTAATATTCACCATCCGTTAGGACTCACTGACCTGTATACTGGAACGACCCGACTCAAGTACCCCCTGCGGACAAAGACGTTGACGTTGTGTACGAAGCGTGGGACAGATTCATACAAGACTGCACCGGAACATTCGACTTGAACGCCGAACAACTGTTTTTCCTGGTGCATACTATGGGGCACTACGGGTGCGTGTGCATCAACTTAAGAGAAAGAACAGTTGATATCCTCGATCACCAGGCACACGCCCCAGGGTCATATATGTTCCAGGTGTCAAGCAAAATAGTAAGTTGTACGCATATGCTTTATTTCACCGTGTCTACTATTCTACTGCTTCCATAAGTGCTGGCATTTTCTTTTACCTAATACTACAACAGTCGCAAGCATTGACCGACTACATCGACGACAAGGGGCTGATTAAAGGCAGTCACCTGTCAAAGTTTACGCATCTCAAGGTAAAATTGGAATGGCAGAGCGTCCGAAAGAACGACATGGAGTCCGGCATTTTCTGCTTGATGCACTTGTCCATGTACGACGGTGCGCCGTTCACCACCCTAATGTTGGGACTAAGGTCGGGAGGCTTTATTTGTCGTTCGAGGTTGCAGCGACCCTCGTCCTTGCTGACATGAATGAAGCTCGTGGGGACGTGTTGCAGAAAATTCACGCTTTCATAGCGGACGCGACAAACATATGGAAAAAACTCGATGAAAAATGTAAGATAGGAAGAATCGCTGAACGAAAGACCTCAGCGCACCGTAAGGCGTGAATGTGTAGTGAAGTAAAAACACTTTTGTGAATATAGAGAAATCTCATGTTAGAGTATCTTTTGAGTATCAGATGAATGACAACTTAGTATCAGGGTTGCATGTTTGATGTGATACAGTCACGCCACTTTTGACTCATAGTCACAGTCAAACTCATGCAGGGTCATGACAGACAACCACGAGTTCACTAATTAATTAAACTAAGTAACCCTACATATATGACCATCCATTTTCTTTTAGTTTATTTGACCTTAAAATTATACAATTGTTTTACCTTAAAAAAAACCGATGTCGACGATTATTTCACCATATTTACAAAAGACACCAAAAAAACGATGGTTTCCCAAAAAAATCAGATTGTCGTTCGAGGTTTCCCAAACATATGCGTGAAATAAAACAATACACACACACACACCGTAAAATCAGATTATTTCCCAAAAAAAACGATGGTTCGAAAATGATATCGACAAAAAAAATAAACAGTACACATCAAGTGTGTGACTGGGAGGGGATGTTTGTGAGTCTAAATGCACATTAAGAATACAAACAATCACCTCACTCTCCTAACCCTAATTAATTTAGGAGGATAGAACCCCCACCTAACTAAATTAAATTTTTACAGCCTCTTTACTGCCTCCCCCCTTTAAATTTTTACAGACCTTCTCCCTCCCTCTTTAAATACCAACACCATTTTTTACCCCAACTACTTTCAACTTCACCTCTTTAACCTTAAAAGAAAATGGCCAGCAAAATAGAAGAAATCAGATGTTTGATCGAGGAGTACGATGGTTTGTTGGATACCACGAGATCCAATGAATTAATAGCCATGAAGCTAGTCGCCACTGTTGTAAACGCAAGGAACTTTGTGGCATCCATTGATGATACAGAAAAGGAGACCGAACTGGACGACTACGTCCAATTCTTGATGAAAAAGTATCTTGAATGTTTCCGCACTAGAAAAGGGTTCCAGCGTGATTTGGCCAACTTGAAGAAGATACTTCAAAAATACGAGGGTTAAGTATGTATGGGTTAAAATATAGCGTTTAATGGTATGTAATGGATGTTTTTATGTGTTTTAAGATTTAATGATTGTTTTAAATGTTTTCCGTATTATGTCATGGAATATTTTTATGCTTCAAGTACTGTGTCGTAGAATCTTTTTATGTTTCAAGTGTTAAGTGTTGTGTAAGAGATGGACTTTTTTTAATGTACAAATATTTCCATCGTTATTTCTCTATTTCCATCGCTATTTTTCTAATGTACAGACACATGGTGTATAGTCACACTCAACAAGTTTTATAGTCACACTTAACATGGTGTATAATCACAGTCATCATGTCATATAACCAGTTTAGGTTTCTGCCTTTCAAATGTCGCACACTTCATTTTGTAGAATAACAGTCAGTGTATTGTAGAATCACAGTCATTATCTTGTACAATCACACTCCTAGAATTAGTGTAACCACGCTCCACCTCTTGTTGTAGAATCACACCCTGCCTACTGTAAAGTCACACTCATTACGTTGCACAATCACACTCACTTGTTTCGTGTCAACCAATGATTAAGGGCATAATGTTCCTGTACAGCTGTATTTGTAGCGAAAGATGATGAATTTCAGATACACACTAATACATTACGCTGGAAGGACGCATTACAAATGCTATTTCAAATGATTACAAACGATTGCTATTTCAATGTATTTGTACAGCCAATCAACAAAAAACAATTTTACGGACACCATGATTTATGACTACGCCATATTAGAAATGATTAAGGTCCGCAATAGACGTAAACAATATCACGGACCTTGACCATTACAAACATCGACAATCTTTATGTTTCAAAAAACAAATTTGCCCCATGATCTACGACTTACACCATATTAGAAGTGATTGAGTTCCGCAATATACGAAAACAATATCACGGACCTTGACCATTTCAAACGTTGACAATCTTTATGTTTCAAAAAAATGTTTCTCCATAACAGAGGATATTCATGAACAATCCTCCTTGGCAATCCCTACCGGGTTCTCCTCCTCCTCCTCCTCAACATTGACAGACAAGTCAGCAATTGGTGGGTCCTCAGCGAATGGGTTGGGGCAGTTCCTCTTGTCATGATGCCCCATCCTCTTGCAGTTGTTGCACAGCCGTTTAGGCCTCACGGCAATTGCAGCAGCTTTCGCCTTAGAAGACAGCATCCCCTTCCCACCGCCCTTGTTCTTGGCTTTCTTCGGGGGCAATATCGTTATTTCAATTGCGCTCGTACAGCCGAGGATCTCCTCTATTTCTTGCGTCTTGCTACAAGGGCCAGCAAAGGGCGCCACATCGGACCTGAAGTCTTGAATGATGTCAGCTAAATTACTAACGTCTTCCTTACCCATTTTGCTGACATGACTGACGGTCTCATAGAACTCCGAAAATAGCCTCGTGACTGTAACAACCTTCTCATTGCTTAGGCGACTCTCTGTCAGGGGACATGCATTAACATTACGTAGAGCATCCTTTGTCCATCTACAAGCCACATACCGTTCCGAGATCATCTCCCGTCCTTTGGAAAAATATATCCAAATAGCGTGCCTGCAAAGAATTCCATACCGACGGAACTTCCTGCAAGTACAGCTGACCTCACAGGTACCTGCGAGTGCATTAAAACACATAAAGAGTGCGACTCTCAACCATACGGACAGTAGCTACGCAACGTACAGAATCTGACTTTCGAAAGGTATAATCACAACCTTTACATGGTATAGTCACGCCCATTATGCTGCATAGTCACAGTCCTTATGTTGCAGAATCAAACGAATTACGTTGTACAATCACATGCACCGCATTCCAGAGTCACACCCTTTATTTTGTATAGTCACACTCAATGAATTGTGGAATAAAACTCATTCCGTTGTGCATTCACACTCACCACGTTGTATAGTCACTCACCGCAATTTAGAATCACACCGTTTAGGTTATATAGTCAGGCTATGTGAGTGTGGCTAGACAATGTGGATAGTGACTTTCTATTCCAATACTTGGATTGTATTCAACAATGTAGTCCATAACTGTACAACGAGTCCATAACTGTTGTCGTTTCGATCCCGTCCTTCTCCTTATACCCACGAACGCTGCACGTGTACAGCGAAAACTTGACCTCTTCCTGAAAGTGTGCAAACGCCACATGCGTGTACACCCTTGCGGCGTGGGTCCCCATCGGATTTGTTGTTCCAGTTTTGGGGAATGTCTGCCGGTCATCGTTGTCTAGCCTCTTCTGCGTGTGCCTCTGTTGGTCCATCACACTTTCAAAACGCATCCAGAACTGGACCAACGTACCTTTGTTATCTTCAAACTTTTTGAAGAAACTGTTCTCCCTCTCTGATCTCTGCGTTGTCCTCATAATTCTGGATATCCTCAACTCCCTCCAATGCGCGGCGACCCATTTGCTCCTGATGTCAAACATATTTTCGAACCATTCGATCCCCACAGCATCATGGTCGATCATAATTCGCCCCCACCTATCATCGAACTCCGACGCCTCGATGTCATCATCCCAAATAATTGCGTTGAGGGCTTTTCTGAATTCTGAGGCCTCCTCTCTTGATCTGCTGTACTTCGTTTGAACCTTGTTCATGATGCGCCATGTGCAGCACCGTTGGTGCGCTGCTTTGAATATTTTTGGGATGACTTGTAAAATCTCGGGATCCTGGTCTGTAATGATATAACATGGTTCCTTCCCGCCCATGGCTTCCAGAAAACGGGAGAGGACCCAGATAAATGACTCAAAGTCCTCCTTTAATAGCAACGCCCTGCAAAATGTGATAGACCGTTTGTGGTTGTCCATACCAGTGAACGGTGTGAACACCATAGAATACACGTTGGTCCCGTACGTTGGGTCGAAAGAAACTGCATCCCCGAATGCCGCGTAGTTCCTTCGAGCTGCACCATCCGCCCAAATGACCGTGCGTAAGCTTCCATATGCATCAACATCGTAGTCAAAGTAAAAATTCTTCTGACTGTCTCTCAAACTCTTGAACCGGTCTATGAACAATTGACCATCCTGCTCGTGAACGAAGCACTTGACGTCCCTCCTCCAGTTCTTGAAATCAACCAACGATGCACCGATGTTCTGAAATCCGCCCGACATCTCCTTGCGTATCCTGTATGTCTGAGTCGCCCCGATCTTCAGCTGCACACACAAAATTGCAACTGCATTAGTCGAGCGCACTTAGCAGTCTGCCATGCACTAACAATACTGTTCACAGACGTTTCACACCCTCGAGTTGCAAACGATCATCTCCTTGTGATATCTTGATAGACTTCGAGATGACTTTTGAAACTCTTTGTCATTGACCATCACAAGTTCATGGTTGTGTTCCTCGATGAACTTTTCAATGTAAAACGCTCCGATCATTGCACAGAGCCTAATTCTTGCTCCACATTGCGTCCTCGTCACCTTTGTATTCCTTTTGGGTTCATACGATCCCACAGACTCTTGCCCCTCCTTCTCTCCCGTGCTCGACAACTTCACCATGCTCTGGCTAGCTGTTTTGCCCTTCTTATTACAAGCCAACAATTTCTTCTTAATCGAACCATCAAAAGATCTAGTTATCGTGTACCTCTTCACCTCGAAACCAAAGGAACATGCATAAGATTGATAAAATTGGAATGCTTCGTCGATGTCCATGAACTTCTGCCCTACATAAGGCACACTCACTGTATCTTCAACTGACATATAGGTTGGAACAAAAAAGAACTATCAGAGGTTGGGACAATAAAAAAACCATATATTAAACGCTAAACACTGAAAATCTTGCAATGATAAAGAAACAAACATAAATATTCAAAGGTTGGATCAATAAAAAGAAACCTATATTACACACTAAAAACTGAAAATCTTGCAACGCACGCATTCATCTCTGACCTTAATTAAATGCGACTTTTCTCAACAACGACTGTGACTTTGCTCATATAACAACATGGTTGTTAAAGATTAACATCCACAAAATATAAGAACTACAAGAACAAAAAGCCAAACTGCAATACTCAACAACAAAAAAATGACAGTAATAAATATAACAATGATAAAGAAACCAAAATAAATATTTGGAATAATAAAGCAACTTCAACTTAACACAACTACAACTACAACAAAAAACTACAACTACAGGGAACCAACACAATAATAATTTGGCTTGATAGATATTTGGATTTAAAAACCAAAATGCAATACTCAACAACCACTAGTACAAAAAGCACATTTGGTTTGTGAAAAAGGTTACGGTTGCATATAATAACCGTAACCACAATATTCTATAGGAATAGGATTTATAAATGGCTACGGTTCTCTTAAAAAAATCGTAGCCATATATAAAATGCTTCGGTTGAGTTTATAAACCGTAGCTAAAAGTTGTTATAAAGGGTAACGGTTTTGATCAAGAACCATAACCAAATATAAAAGGCTATGGTTGAGTTTTTAACCGTAGCCAGAAGTGATTTTGAATGGCAATAGTTGTAATTAAGGAGCAGTAACCATTTATGTTAACATATAATATAAAATAAATTGTATATAGATAAAATTGACAATTTTTATTATATCATCAGACATAGTTAATATATCCCTAAATTTCCTATAATAGATAACTAACCATAATTTCCTAATCATACCACAAAAAACCCTTAATTCATATATTGTTGACCTGTTAAAATTTTAGTTGACCCAAATACTACTCGCCCGACCCCTTTTTTTAGGATCATCGACCCGTTTTGTTTTACTTAAAAAACCTGACTACAATTTTGATTATACAAGACGCCCCAAATAAGACGCTTATATAAGAAACCGTCCTCTATATCACCATAAATTTTGACGTCTCATGACCTTGGTTAAATAGCACGGTTCAGTAAAAGAATCATTCTTTTATTTATATTATTAGCGCGGTTAGTCAATAAAACTGTTCTCATCCTTTAATATAACTCTTAAAAAACCCAAACTGTCAGCCACAGTTCCTTAGGAACAGTATTGCCTTAGTAACAGTGCCTTGTTTTGCCCTTTTGCTTTCCCCCCTGCTTGCTCTATCTCCTTCCTCTTTTACCTCCATCAATCTCTATCTCTCTCTAACTTCCACATCCCCAAATCTCTATCCCTTCATTTCACCTTAGCAGAAACAACCAAATCGACACTTCAATTATTCAAATTTGAAGAAGTACTAAAATCTAGGTCGGTAAAACCGATTCCACGCAAGTAATAGCAAAGGTGGGGTATTGTGTATTGACATCTTCATCATCAAGCTTACTTTGCCTCAGCAATCCAATTGAACAAGTAAGTCGATCAGATCCATCAATTGAGATTGTTGTTTGTAAAATTGAGGATGGTAGAAACATCAGCATCAACATACAGAAGTACGGGAAGAATCCGGTGACCGGAGCTCCGCTTAAGCTTCCTGATCTTATTCCTCTTAATTTTCACAAGAATTCTGAAGGTTATCTCTTTTAATTTTCCTTTTATTCGCCTTTCTTAGTTCCCTATGAATCTCGTATTAGTACTGAATTCACGGTACCAACTGTTGATTTCCCCCTCCCTAACTACAGAATGATCCAACAATGAGTAATTGAGTATAGATTCTCCGTTACGCGATGTAATGGTAGTATGTTACTGGTTTAATTTGGTATAGACGGAGGGATAGAATCATATCATAGAAAGGAAGAACGGATAGAGGAGTTCGAGTGATCACATGGTTGAGTGTCTTATCATGTGTTTAAGATCAGTTTATCTAAGCACGAGCACCATTACATGAGAAGTCGCTATTTGACCATATCTATCATTTAGTTCTTCTAATCTTTTGTTATGTCTCTAGTCAAATTCGTCACTATGTGACTCCATTTGGTAGTCTACATGTATATTTTAGTTGCGAATGTTACGATTAGTCTATCAACTTTGTACAGAATTAGCCAACCAGAAATTATTTTGGGACTAAGGTTCAAATGTTGTTGTAGTAATTTGTTTGGAATACATAATTTTGTTAAGGTTGAAACAGGATTGTTTGAGAGGCGAGGAATGAGGATAGGGAAAATAATTAGTGTCAATTTGGATTTAATCTGGATTCTTTTATGCCTTTAATTCTTCTTATTATTATTATTATACTTGATTTAGTTGCTAATATTTTATATTGATTTGATCTTTGTTGTAGATGATTTTCATTGCCCGGTTTTGAACAAGGTATTCACTGAATTTACGCACATTATTGCGGTGAAGAATTATGGAAACGTGTTTTGTTATGAGGTTGGTCAAATGTACTTTCCTGTGATGATTTTACAATTTGTCTAATCTTTTTATTAAGTGGAATTGGAAGTTAGAGTTTTGAAGAAAATTACTCGGTTATTTATTGTTCATCCAAAAATGGTGTAGTGTTACAAGCCAATTTGACATGTACTTCATGCCACGAAAATCTATGTTCATCTAATGTTGTTCTAATTTATTTGCTTTCAACTTCAAGTCTTCCACCTTTTCAGTTGGCACCGTTCGTAGTTCGTACCTCAGACCTTGACCTGTTTGCGTTCCTTGTGTAGGCAATTAAAGTACTAAACATTAAAACAAAAAACTAGAAGGAGCTGCTTATAGATGAGTCATTCACTAAAGAGGATCTTATGACAATTCAGGTGAGTAACTGCTTGAATTTATTCAGGTTGTGTGACTGTCTTCTTTTTAAAGCTCTTGCCTGAGGACACCTGTCCTCTGTGCAGAATCCAAATGAAATTGACACTAAAACATTTCTCGAGGAGTTTGATCATGTCAAAAGGGGATTGAAAGTTGACGATGAAGGTAATCTGTAAATATGTTATCACACTTTTATTAGTAGTAATCAACTTCCTTTTGATTTTTTTGCATGGTTTTAACGTTATGATTATTATTCTTATTATTATTCTTGTGTGATAGAAATGAAGAAAATGGAATCAGATCCAGCATATAACATTAATGCAACGGGTGATATCAACCAGATGCTTGCCGAACTTAGAACTGAAAAAGCTAAGCTGGCCGCGTTGCTTGGAGGAGGTGGAAGCAAGGCACAACAAGAGAGAGTTGTCGCACTCACGTCTTTATTAGCTGCAAGATAGATCACGTATAGCAGATGATCCCAAGTTAAATGGGGGTGAATGGGCTCGTTGATGTCATTGAATAAGGCATTGTTCTTTATGGCGTAAATGGGCTTACGCAAACTTAAACTTAATTGCGCTTGATTCGTTAATTGGACTTAATAGGTTGAATTGACGGAGACATATATGCTGAATAGAGTTGATTAGCATTTTGACACCTACTAGGGAGCTTGCTCGGCAAGTCGACAAAGAAAGGGAAAGTATCTTTAGGCGAAGAGAAGAGGCTTTCTTTTGAAGTTCTCGTTTTTGGTTTTGGCGACCTGTCAGAGTGTCAGGTATGCCATATCAGTATGCGTCTATGATACAATTCCTGATTATATTTGCTTTCTGGTTTTGTTCAACAGGTACCTTTCTTTCCTAGTTTTTGCTTTCTTCATTGGATGATTTGTTGAGGTTTTTTGTTGCTTAATTGATTGAAATTAAACACTGGATAAGAAAGATTGGATAGTATGTCAAGATTTAAACACTAATATACTATTGATCCAAGAGAACAATTGTATAGCTAGGAGGTATGTAGATCGAGTAATAATGTATGGATCGGATGATTGTGGAGTCAAGGGTCGCTATGAAAATGGATGAGAATGTAGAATATCATGAATATATATTATAGTGACAAGCGAGTAAACCCCCTGCCTCCTCCTGACATCCTCCATCCATGGCTCAATGATACATATGGCCGGTCCTACGAGTGTATGTCTCATGTCCGACCCTGTGTAAGTAAGTATAAAAAGGTTAAAGGAGGAGCTAGCTAGGTGAGTGAATTGAATGAGTCGTGGCTGGTCATATATACAGTAGAATGAAACCCTAGAAACAAAGAAAAGGTGCATGCAATAAGACGTATAATCAAAGCTAAGGTGGCGTATTAGTTAGTTCGGTACGTATTGATTAACCCTGTCCTGTATGTTATGTCCGGCCCCTGCTATGCTGCTAGTTGTACACTACTGGTATAGGCAGTGTACTAGATATATACGTACATACACAAACAGGAGACAGCAGCTAGGCAGCCCAGCCCATCCCTCACTCCTCCACCTACATACATTCATACATTTTGACTTCCCTTAGCTTAGTTTTTCTCTTCATTATTCATTCCTTCTTTCTTTCCCACGTTCCTCACCTAGCTACCTAGCTCGCTCTATTACTGTTATTATTATATTATTTATTTATTTATTATTGTTATTATTATTATTATTATTATTATTATTATTGTGGCATATATTATCTCAGGTCATCCATCCATCCATCTACTCCATCGATGATCACTAATCATTTTTTCATGCCATCTTGCATGCTAGATAGGTAGATGAGGATGATAAAACTAAGCTAAGGGAATTTTTTTACCGCAAGTTACTAACTATTTATCGTACAACGATTTTACACTATAATTCCGCTTTTTTTTTCTCCTGTTACTTGCTAGATGTTAAAAATCATATTCATACAACCATTTTTTTCGTAGCCCAGCTTCAGAAATTGATGGTAGAACCCGTCCTGCTGCATTATCTGTTTCAAATCAAGATTCTGCAAGGTACACATACTATCTCGTTTGCCTCAATACTCTTATTCTACGCGTTTTAAAGTACTCGGTATTAGGCAAGGCCGAGTTTGAGTTTACAATACATTTCCAGGTCTAGAGCTTAGAATGAGAACTAGTACACAGGTGAAGACAGATGTTTCCTACCAGAAGTGTCCATCATGCTGCTCGGGATGCTTTGGATGAACTATTCCCGGTAAGTATTGATGTACAAATTAATGGTTGTAGAATATCAGTTGTCCTTAGTACTCATGTTAAGCATTGTGTGCAGGTTTTGTTTCATTAGTACTTATGTTAAGCATTGTGTGCAGTTCTTGTAGAGCTGCCAAAACTGGCATTGAAAGGAAATAAAAAACAAACAAAAAATTATTACATGATGCATGAAGGAAAATGTGACCACGTTTAAACGAAGTGTCGAAAAAGCTGGGATGATGATGCTTCATTAATACGAAAGCAATTGATAAAGTTTAGTACGGAGTATTACTTGTTAATTTTAATACCTTGAGTTATTCTCTTGCAATTTATATTTTTGGTTGGCTGTAATAACTAGTTAATTGTAAGTGGTATTATTTTGGATAATGTATTTTTTTTTGTAGTTACTAAAATTATACTAATATTTATTTCATGTGAAATTATTGGGTTTTTTTTCTAATTTTTAACTATGAAATGACTTCGGTTATTTATTAAGAACCAAAGCCTTTAATATATTTTTAGCTTCGGTTGTAGTAATCAACCGAAGCTTTTTATCAACCTTTGGCTTCGGTTCCTACAAACAACTGAAGCTAAAAGTACTTTTTGCTACGGTTCATCTCAAATAACCGAAACCTTTTATCAACCTTTGGTTACGGTTCCTATAAACAACAAAAGCCAGAACTACTTTTGGCTTCGGTTCATCTTAACGACCGAAGCCTTTTACCAGCTTTTTGCTTCGGTTCATAACCGAAGCCACAACTCATAGACTTAATGCTACGCCTTGATTTACTACGCCAATTTAACCGTAGCCATGTGTCCTTTTTAACCGAAGCCACAAGTGCTTTTTGTACTAGTGAACAAAAAAAACGACAGTAATAAATATAATAATGATAAAGAAACCAACATAAACATTTGGAATAATAAAGTAACTTCAACGTAATAACAGTATTTGGATTAAAAGTATTAAAATAATAATAATTTGGCTTGATAAATATTAGGATTAAAAGTATTAAAATAATAACCCACGTATCAAAACATGTACTCATCAACGTATGACTGTCCATCATATTAAGTGTGACTATCACATTATAACAGTGTGACTCTTCACATTAACAAACCAAACAAAAAATGGATACCATCAAAACCTGTTCTCAGCGAAGTGTGACTGTCCATCATATTGGGTGTGACTATGACATTATAACTGTGTAACTCTTCAAATTAACAAACCAAACAATAAAATGGAATACCAAATGCAGGATACCAAAAATATATGTATACACTCATCTTACCTCTTGCATGTTGAACGAAAAATTTTCGACTGCAAATTTTCGAGCATATAATCATCGCATGAATCTTCGAGTAACAACACCATTAGAGTATGGAGATGTACATCAAATTACGAATTAGGGTTTAGTTATTTTGAATGATAGTATAAATAAGGGGATGAATTTTGATTTGGATGAATTTTGATTTTTAGTGAGAGGAAATGGTGAGAGATTGATAGTGAGGGAGTGAATTTTGGTGATAGAAATGGTGATAGAAATGGCGATAGAATGCTGCTTTTACCCGCTGCTGTCATTCAGCGTACCAGCTTTCCCTTTTTTTTTATTAATCTAAGCCATCCATCCAACCTAAATCAATGGACAACAATAAAACTCACTAACTTCCCAATCCACCACCATCTCTCTCTCTCTCTCTCTATATATATATATATATATATATATCTTTAAAATCATATTTTTATCACATAAATATTATAATGAGAAAAAAAAATCAATAAATTGAGTCAAAGTTTGTCATATATATTCGTACTTCCTGTAAAAATAAAATTTCAATGTATATTAAAAGATATATCACATAAAACACGTTTATTCTCCCTAATATCATATATTAAATAAGATGATTAAGGAATTAGAAATAAAATTGTATTTATAATAAAAAAAAAGTAATAAAATTAATGTTTTCAAAGTGCGTTAATAACCCGTATTTAACCCGAAACCCGTATAAACCCGATTCGTATAAAACCCGTATTTTTCAAACCCGAAATACACTCGACCCGTATTTTACCCGAACTCGAAGTGATCGAACCTGAAACCCGACCCCCCGTATCGCGTATGGCTTCAAGCATCTCAAGTCTCAATCCTCTGGGCTCTGTCCCAACTTGTACTCTATACTAATCAGCTATTCAGCACCCATTATTGTTCTAATGCCACTTTATTCACATTGCTCTTGAAACGTTTATGTATCTTTCGAGATCTTTTACTGGAATAACCATTCTAAATTGTGGGGTTAGTAGCTTTGAAGCCGGGATTACGAATTGGTGAATTACCCAATAAAAATCGAATAATTGCGTTATCTTGTGCAATGCAGCAAATGAGTGCCATCATCTGAAGTTTCACATTTTAGATCACTTTTTATCCTTCGTTTTGGAAGTGGCAGTTTGGATTACTGTTCGTTTATGAAGCCAAGTGATGAGATTATACGAAATTGAGCATCGGTTAATCCTGGATGCACCCGTACGAATCAATTTCCTTCAGTTCCCGAATTTGACATTTCAGGTTTGGATATCTTATAGATGTTTTGAACTCTATTTTTGGTCTGTTCAGAATTATGCCCACAACTGTCAAGCAGCACGTACTCATGCATATCAGCATATCAGTACTTCTTAACTTTAAAATTTTAGGACATCAACATTGTTTGAGTGTGTGTCACATAACATTATTGTGGTACGCTCTAAGAGTTTGGTTCAATAGGATTGTTGTGTTCTTAATTTGATCTCCATAATGGAAAGTTAGCGTGTTCATTAATCCATTCATTCTACCTTGGATTACTTTACTTTGTTCTAACCCAAAACTCCTTTTACTTACTCCTAATTCTACCCCATTCTTCTAAAGCATATACTAATTATAAGCAAATGGATCGTCTTTTGATGGTGAAGTTGAGGCATGTAGATCCGACTCCACTCACTATTAAAGTTTTTTCATTTTATGTATGATACTTTTGAATTTTTGTAATTATATTTAGAATATAAGAAAAAAATTATTTTTTACGTCAAATTTAGATGCCTAGATCTGTATAAAAGTTATTTAATAAAAATATATGTAAATATTCAATGACTTGAATTGTACGTCTATGTTAGGGAGACATTAAATCGTAAATGTGAGGCTTAAAATATGATAACCACTTACATAAAGAAACCAAATATGCCAGAAGGAAGGATGTAGCGATGCTACGTGTCTCGTGTTGATCCACTATCGTTAAAAGAGAAAATTATGCGATCCAATCATAAAGCAGTGTCTTTGCTGTCGTGCCGATGAAAGAGAAATGGGTGTCCAGGCATGATCGTGATCATGGCCTACGGCGTGTCATGAAATACTGACACATCCTTGGATGTATTCAAACAATTACTTACATCAGCTTCTCCCTTTGCACTAATTGTGTTGTGCTTATATGAGGAGCTCGGTAGGTGAGGATGGAGGATGAAGGGAAAGGGAAGGATAAGGAGATATAAAGGTGGTAGATGAGGAGGATAACTAATCTTAGTAGAAGGCAATGGTTAATAGGAAGAGGAGGAACATTTGGGGAAAGTAAGGGGGAGAGGGAGAGGGGTTGGGGGCGATAAGAGTGAAAGAATTGAAGGAACAAAATCCTCACTAAACTAAATAACAAAAGCGAGACATTAAGAACTAATCTTAGATCAGGAGGAGGGAGGAGGCACAGAGGGAAGAAGGAAGATTAGGGCATGTAGATGAGGTATATAAGGAGGCATTATAGGAAAGGGAAGAGAGAAGGGGATGTATATCAGGAAAACTAATAGACGAGAAGGAAGAACATAAAGAGGAACAACATTAGGGGGAGAGACAAGGGTGTAGGGATGAATAATGAGAAGGGTGGAAGAAGTTGCAGCTAAAGACGACACTCCCACTGAACTAAGTGACCAAAACAAGTCATTTTAAGCATGTGCCTTAGACCACGAAGAGGAAAGGAAAAACAACTAATTCTAAATTTCTCCTCATTTTAATGACTAATGATCGAGGTTGACGTGATAGGGTTAATAAGGGGAGGGGTAGAAGGGATTGAATAGATACACTCTCATTGAACTACATGACCAAAAAAAAGTTATATATAATGAGGCAATTCTTAACTAATAAGGAGGTGAAGTGAATGGATAATGAGATGTGAAGGACAAGGAAGTGCTGAAGATAGGGTGAATAATGGGAGGGGTAGAAGGTATTGAAGGGATACACTCTCACTGAACTACATGACAGAAAAAGTTATATATACAGAAGCGAATCTTAACTGATAAGGAGGAAAAGTGAATGGATAATGAGATGTGAAGGACAAGGAAGTAATGAAGATAGGGTGAATAATGGGAGGAGTAGAAGGAATTGAAGGTATACACTCTCACTGAACTACATGACACAAAAAAGTTATATACACAGAGACCAATCTTAACTGATAAGAAGGAAAAGTGAATGGATAATGAGATGTGACGGACAAGGGAAAATGATCTTAATGGACGAGGAATGAGAAATAAGGAAATGAGTGTTAAGGAAGAGGGGTGGGGTGGGATGATAAGGAGAAGGGAGCGTATGGGAGGAGGTGTAAGGAATTAGATAGGTAGAAATAGTTGAAATGATGACATAATCGTTAAAATAGACGACAAAAGCAATTCATTTGGAAGAATGAATCTTAGACGGTGATGAGCGGAAGGAGGAAAGTAAGAAGGAGTGAGAAGGGGAATAAAAAGACGAAAAGCTAGACAAGAAGGAAAAATGATCTTCGTAGTTGCGCAAAACAAACCAAAAAAGAATTAGCATTATGGGAAGAAGGAAACATGGGAGTGGGACAAAAGGACATGAAGGATGCGAGAGGAAAAGATAAATGGAAGGGAGGTGGGAGAGGAGGGAAGAATTAAGGGAAAGAGAAGAAGATGAGGATATGAAGGTGGTAGATGAGGAGAACAAGTAATCTCAGTAGGAGGCAATGGTGAACAGGAAGAAGAAGAACATTAGGGAAAAGTGAGGGGAAGAGGGAGAAGGGTCGGGGGTGGACATTAAGGGTAAACTAAACTTAATGACGAAAGCAAGACCTATTAGGATGAATCTTAGATCGTGAGGAGGGGGAGACACTTAGGGGAAGGAAGAAGATAAGGGTATGAGAGGAATACATGGTGGAAAAGGGAAGGGGAAATGGGATGTATATGAGGAAAACTGATAGACGAGAAGAAGGAACATATAGAGGAACAACATTAGGGGGAGAGACAAGTGCAAGAAGTTGGGGCCAAGGAACGACACCCTAATTGAACTAAGTGACCAAAGCAAGTCATTTTAAGCATGTTTCTTAGATTACAAAGAGGGAAAGAAGGAGGAGAAGTCATTCTAAGTTTCTCCCAATTTTTATGGCTACGCATGGAGGTAGGCATAATAATTTTTTTGTCGCATCAATGTTTTTTTTAAATAATGTGTCTTAGGTAGAATGTTAGCTCAAACATTTATATAGAATTTGTACGCGAACTTTCATGTAGCAACGTCTTTCTATGTTGTCCTGTTTTGAACTCAACTTCTTTTGACGTTTTCAACTTTGATGATGCTTGAGAATATGACATTGATCGGTTACCCACAAATCGTATATGTCGAGCACCAAAATGCACAGATGTATGGTAATATTTCTCTTTTTTCCATGCTTATCAACGATTTCGTTACTTAATGATTACGCTTAATATTTTAACTCTAATACACGCTGCTTCCTTTGAACACCGCGCAAGTTGCACTATCCCTGACCGCAAACCATCAGTGTCATCGATAAAGAGGTGGGTGATCACCTCCCAATCGGATCGGTCGTTTAGCAAAGGATGGGGGATCAAACAATATTTATGGACTCCCATAAACACGAAAACTACTAGAGTATTCGTGGTAAGTCGAGGTCGGTCCACAGGGAACAGAACGATATTGAGTTAAAAGCAACGTGTTTGGGATCTAGAGTGGGGGGTTTTAAAGGTCGAGTCTATGCTAGAAATGCGGTAAAAGACGGAAATTAAATGACAAGAGAAATAACAATAGAAATAACAAGAAATGATCAATCAAGGAAAATGTGTTAGGGGGAAGTCGAGATTCAGAAATTGGGGTCTAAGAGCCTCGGAATTGGGTTGGTCACAACATCGATAAAGGGAGAATGCCATATTTCGGTTTCTTCACCCAACTCACCTAAAAACCCGCTTTCGCGGCGAAGAAGGATAAGTCTTAAGTCAAGATAATTTCTACCCCGAGTTTCCCCATATTGGTGGAAATGAGTCAAGGTCGATCTAGTTGGCCGGACTAAAACAACGATGACACAACAACCATAAACAAGATAAACCAACAAGCAAACAACCCACCAACATCCCTCAATTCTTATAATCCAAAGTCCTCATCCCTAAACCCCCCAACAAGAAATCTACTCACTACTCATAATGGAAAACAACAAAACATTAACAAAGGAGAAAATAACTACAACATGCATATTAACTAAATCTAAGGAAAATAACAACAAAACGATAAGGAAATTACGATTTACCAAATTAACCACAAAACTATGAAAGAAATGCAATCAACAAAATAGACTAGGAAATAATCTAGAACAACATAAATTAGATCTAGAGAAATTAACAACACTAAGATGATCAAAATAACAATCAACAAAATTAAACATAAAACAATCTAAAACAACATAAATAAAGATGATCAAAACAAGACAATAATGAAAGAACAATTAAATGAACATTTTTGAAAGGGCATGATTAAATCTAAACTAGAGATTAGAGAGTGGAATATAAATATACCAACTATGAAGATTAACAATAAAGAAGAAAATTTCATAAATAAAGGATGAAACTTTGATGAAGAGAATAGAGAATTTGTCACTAATCCCTTATTAATCTTCACAAATCTTCAATAAGAACTTGAAATAATCTTCTACAACGGTTGAAAACAAGATCTAGGGAAAGGAAATTGATGAAAACTATGAAGATCTACTAATAAATTACTATGTAGAACAACTAGAGTTGTAGAGAATTACTAAATTACTACTAGAATGATCTACTAATGGAGGCATAAACTAATGGAAGTGTTATGTGATAATGGAATGTCTTAGGCAACTAACTAGGGTATACATATATAGTAATGCCTTAATGGATCCTTAACCTAAAGCCCAAATCCAAGTTTTTGCTCCATTAGTGAGACAATCACCCTTTAAATCTTCATGAGGTGAAACTTCGCCTCGTCGTACACGGACTAATACCGCAGGGTGAAACTTCACCCGATGGTTTCACCCGGTGGAATTTTTCCAGTTTGGCAATTTTGGACCCAATCACCGTCGGGCGAAACTTCACCCGGTGGGCGAAAGTTTCGCCCGGTGGAGAAGCTCTCGGAAAATCTTCGGGGAGGCAAACTTACCGTCGGGTGAAACTTCGCTCGGTGAATTTTCATCGGGTAAAATTTCACCCGGTCATTTTTCTGGCATCATTTCTTGTCTCATTCTTCGTCGTATGATTGGATGGCTTTGAACTTTAAGTTGTGTGCTTTGCTTTTCTTACGGCATCCCCTTCTCTTGTGCTCGTGGAAGCTCAGTCATGCTTTTGGTGCCAAAACCTATCAAAATTGATAGAAACACTACCAAAAACACGTAAAACGCACAAGAGGGACGTTAATGCGAGAAATATCAAAATAAGGCGATAATCGCACTCTAATCTCGCAAAACGAGAGAAAAACGGGTCTAAATGGGAGGAAAAACGGTCTAAGTTTAGCACACAACAATTCCCCCACACTAAACCGTTGCTCGTCCTCGAGCAAAGACCCAAAATGAAATTACAAACTACTACTTCTAGCTAGACTATGCTAAGCCGATATTGGGCAATTAACGGGCCCGCTTCGTCCTTTCAACTCTCATCGAAATACCCATGAGGTAGAGTACTCTCATGCAAGGCAAGTTGGGGCTTGCTCAAAATGGTGGATGCGACTAAACACACAAAAACACGTACATACACGAAAGAATAGACGCATCCAAAGCAAAAATAAAACACCGAATCCCTCATCGAGACGGCGGAGAAGACACCGATTACTTACCTAAAACAATCATAAACTTCTAAGATAAATCACCCACGTAAAGAAGGACCAAAGCCTAATACTATGACATTAAAGCAACAAAGATGTTGAAAACTTAGCTAGGTCCTCCTAATCTTCTAAAGGGGTACTTCGGGCTTCGGGTTTTTAACGGAGTGGAATAAGTGAACCATGGATTCGTTCGACACTGTAGGTAGGTGCAGTCCCGCTCTCTTTGGCTAGGGCCAAGAGGGTCGTTGAAAACTCGAATTTTCTAAATTAGCCCAAACAAAAAGCTGGAGTGTTTACAATTTTTTTGTGGATCGACTAATCACCACTATCTTCCTACCTCGGGACTCGGTCCTCTAGTAAACACTTCACGGCGACGAATCGATCAAGAGCTTTTTTTTAAAGAAGGAGATGTTTTTGATGATACGATTTTTCATTTGAAGCTCCTTTTCTCTCCCTTTATTTTTCATATTTTTGTACCCTTTTCTCTTGCTTTGGTTTTCACTTTTTGGCTTTTTGATGTGGTACGAAACCAAGCTTGGAGGTCATTTTGTGTAAACTTATTGTGGTGATGTATAGGTGGAGGAAAAAAGGTAATCGAGAACGCGCGCCATTCCCGGATAACCCACAAAAAGGCGGGAAGAATTTGGACTAAAGGTGCAATGGTTATTCGAGCAAGGTCACCTAGAAAACGGGATGCGGGAACCAAGGCCTAACTCTTCCATGGGTGGTCAAGGAGGTCAAATGCAAACCCCGAAGTAAACCTCTAGTAGAAAAGGTGTACTCAAGCTAAAGGATCAACAAGTTCATTGATTTAGAGTCATTCTACTAGACTAAGGTCCAAAATCTACAATGGGTTATCTACCATGGAATTTAAATTCTTGTAATAAGTGATAAGCTAGTCTTATACCTATCAAAGATAACCAACAAAGGTCTAACTAAAAATATAGCTAGGGAAGTCAGGTCG
Source organism: Agrostemma githago (assembly GCA_958450325.1). Lineage (NCBI taxonomy): Eukaryota > Viridiplantae > Streptophyta > Magnoliopsida > Caryophyllales > Caryophyllaceae > Agrostemma > Agrostemma githago. Next base: position 60,636,551 of record OY288240.1, read on the forward strand.
AATCCACAGGGAGACAAATAAATTCTACTTGCAACTAAAGTCTATCTAAGTAACCAAATCGGGGGTTTGTAATTGGGTTAACAAAACTAAAAGTACTGAAGGAAAGAAGAATAAAAGGGAAGAAGAAAATAAGCTGATAAAGATAAATATAATAGAGAGAAAACTAGGATCGTCGGTTCACCATGAATTTCTTACGGTCCTAGTCTAGGTCACAGGTCTATCATAGATAATGGTCTAAGGGGTAGTGAAAAGGTCCTTCCGGTCCGCTATTCACCTAGAATGCTTCTAACGGCTTTCGATCTTATTAAGGCAAAGTGTTGTAGCAGGTCTAACTCTTACCATGTTTTCGATCTTAGGTTCGAGTTCACCAATTCAATTAATCAATTACGTCGACTTAATCAATTAATTTCAATTAAATGCTACAATTAACAACTCAGACGCAGTATCATTGACAGATCTATAAATTAATTAGTAATCATATTCAATTCATGGATTCCCTAAATCCTACCAAGAGAAATTAGCTACTCATAGAAAAATTTACGACAATAATAATAAAGATGATAAATAAATTAAGCACAACTAATAGATCTAAAGAGAAATTAAGCATAAAAGAATTAATAAGATTAAGAGAGAAATAATTAAGAAAAAAAGCTAATTAAGGACGAACAAAGAAAGAATTAGATTACCGAGTTTTTAAAGGAAGGGTAGAAAAGAATTCAGAAATCTAGATCTAAAAGTTGAGGGTAGAGATAAATCTAAAGAGAGTAAAACATAAAGGAAGAAGTGGTCTATAAATCTAGTATAATAGTTTCTTAAATACTAAGCTAAAACAGAAAAAAAAAGTCTTATTAACCCTAAACATCAAATTAGGAAAGTCTCGGTCTTCGTCCAGTCTCGAGAATAGTCGGTTGACTATTTTGGATAGTCGTTAGACTATTATTGACCTATTTTCGTTATCAGCACTGCACACTCAAATTCAAACGCTTGCCATTTCTTTGTTACTTATTCAAATCGAGCTTGTAATATACCGTTGGAAAGCTAAGAGAAAGATCTTTCCAAAGCAACTGGAATCAGCGCAATTGACGTTGTAGAACTCAATATATTCACGTTTTAATTTGACGCTTTTTAAAACGATCATTCTCCTTTCTTATTTCGCTTAAAATTTCATCTATAAGCACGAGTTTTGCCAAGTTTATGCGTCCACGGGTTCAAACCTGCATAAGATACAACAAGTTCACAAAGTATCAAATTCGGGGGAAAATAGTAGACAATGCTAATCGATATGCATGGCAATGCGTGCGTAAAAGACGAAATAATCATATATAAATCGCACGTATCAATAAGTTTGTAATCGAGTTTTCGAAAATGTTTAGTCCTAGACACAGTATACAAAAGCAAAAGAAACACACGAAAAAGAAAAGGCAAATAAAAGAAAACACAAGTAAAGTCATGTACTTCATACTCCATTGACATTCAAGCACAAAATCAACCACAATACCCGAAATGCTCAACTTCGAGAACCTCCAAATAGCAACAAACTAACACTACAAGAAAAGCAGCCCCGGGCGTCCACCCAATGGCTTGCATCAGTGAACGCTATATGGGGACGGACGTCCATCAACAGACGCCAGAAAGTGGAAGCCATGACCGGTCGCCTATTTTTAAAACGGGCGTCCATTGTTGGACGCCAAAAAAACGGACGTCTGACAGTGGACGCCAGGGGTGGCGTCTGACAATGGACGCCAGGTGCCCCTTGATGGCGTCCACTGTTGGACGCCGCTGGTTTAGGTTGGCGTCCACTGTCAGACGCCACCTCCCCTGAATATCTGCCATTTTTCATCGATTTTAGCTTCCTCTGGCGTATGCCATGACGTCCGTTATTGGATGTCGTGTATGCTGTTTCTTGGTTGTAAACATGCGTTCGATGTCTAGCCAAAACCTGCAAAATAAACCACATCCACGACTCTCAACCAACCACAACTGTCGACCATCCACAATACCTCAACTTCATTCACTCTCAATCAACGAAAACACTTTATCTCTCGACACATTTATGCTGAAAAAACATTCATATAAAAAAGTTTTAACATACGGTTTGAAGGTACATAAATCTAAACTAGTTCGAAGATACATAATCCATAAATCCAGTTACAACAACAACAACAACAACAAAAAACAATCAACTAACTGTGAAGCTAATTGAAGCACCAGAGGTACCACCATCCCCGTTAAAGGGGTCTCTGTCGTCTGGAGGGGATGGGGGACGACCTTGGTTGCATCTCGCAAACATGGCCTGAAACGTGTTCATCTGTTCCTGCATCTTCTTGATTTGCTCATGCTGTTCCTTCATTTGCTCCTGCTGTTCCTTCATTTGCTTCTGCTGCTGTGCCAGCTGTTCCTTCATTTGCTCCTTCTCCACATCGGGCTGCTGAACTCCTACCGGCGTGTACTTCATCTGTATAGAGGTGCCGAGACGCGGTGGGGGAGGTGTGAACGAAGTACACCCCATGTGCATTTCCTACACTGCACACACTTTCTTTCTTGTACCCCGAGACGACCTTGAAGAAAGTTTGATTCGGGGCGACTCGGGTAGCATCAGAAGTAGTCTCGAGGTTCGCCTGGTCATTTTTGTTGGTATCCTGTGTACACAACAATGATTTCAATTCAACTTATTATTAGATGAAATCATTAAAGATAGTTATCTACCACCTAAAGTATAGACAAAGTTGATTTATTTGAAATAGTTAGTACTCACCCAGATTGCCTGATATTTCCTCGTGACAAAACTAGTCGTCCCTTCATCATCGCTCTTCGCATGCATGTCCAGGAACAACTCGGGCACGGTTGTAATCCTCCCGAGTTTAGCTTGTATCTATTAAACGAGTATGAACGTTAGGTGAATATTATGCGAACATAGTTTATGAAAATTTACGTAATACTATGATATTAATAAAAATCATACCTTCAGAGTACGATGGTACGAAGACTGAGAACCCCGATGATGTGTCAGGTTCGCCTTCCCCTCCTTTTCGCAGTTCTTCATTTTATTTTTCTGTCCCCTCTCCGACCTGACCTTGAAATCCGTGTTGTCATGGTACGCAACCCACCTCTCCAACGCTTCCCCTGAAATATGAAGATACTAATATATTAGTTAATATAGTAAAAGATTGAAGTTAGATTGTTTGTTAAAACTGAGTACTATTAAAAACTAGACCTTTATGGTCTTTGAGCGTAGTCCCCCGCTTGTGGCGTTTGTTCATGACGCAAGCGAAACGTCGTGTGCAGGTCTCGTTATATCGTTCCTACACCCTTTCATCTAACTCCTTATCCCAAGTGAACTTCAACTACACAATCAAGGCGTATTATTAATTAGTAGCGAAAATATTTACAAAGTCTACATTGTAAAATAAAAACTCGGTAACAAAAACAATCCACGTACCCGGAAGTTGTTGAACCACCACTGTCGTACGTCAAATGACACCATACTCCAGCAAGCATACCCTTGCTCTTTGTCGACTGTGTAGCTGCTAATACTGCCTCCGGTGACCTCCTCACGCAGAAACCTGCACCGAGTCGAGAAGCACATATATGTACGAAATCTTAAAAGATATAGTCGAAGAATTCATATGTTACAAAAGAATCGACATGTTAGATTATATTACCAAACGCAACCAGGGTCGATCTTCACCCAGCCGTTCTCGTCTTTTTCCAGCCCCTGTTGCTGCTCATTCTGCTCCGGTCCTGTTTCGGGGACCCGTTCCTCCTCCTCCTGCTGCGTTGTGGATGTCTGAACGGACCTAGCTACTTCCTCCCACTATGTCGCCTGGTGGATCTACCGCCTACCATCTTAACCTTGCAACAAATTAAACAATGTCAACAACAATTAGCAATTACAATCTAACTTGATTAAAATAATGTACCAAATAATTAAGACAAAGATCAATATAACCTACTACAGCAACTCCAGTAGTCATCTTCGTTGTCGTTATTGTCGTCACCCTCATCCTCCTCAGTCTGATCTTCCTCCTCCGTCTCCTCGCCCTCCACCTGATCGTCCTCCAAATTTTCTTCATCGTGTCCGTCATCCTCCTCAAGGATCTCCCGAACATCCGTAACCATGTAATCTCGTAGTCCATCTATATCGTCATCATCCTCTAAATCTTCTTTTGCCCCTTCATTTTGATCTTCACTGGAGAATATGGTCTCTTCACTTGGAGATAAGCGTGTACCACTTGAAGTCGAATCTTCCTGGAACGGAGAACTGTCAATTTGTCCTCGTGGTTTAGTCGTAAAGACTACCCACCGTTGACTTTGATTTCTGTCATTTTTCGTGTAAGGATAAGGAGCAAAGTAGACTTGCTTTGCCTAATGCGCGAGTATGAACGGATCGTACGTAGGATATTTCCTGGTGTGATTAACTTCCACAATCTTGTAACGTTCATGCACTCGGGTCCCGTTCACGGAGCTATCTTTCCACTCACATTTGAATATCACAGCTTTATACCCCTGTTCTTTACCAGCATAACACAACTCGAAAATATCCTCTAAAATACCATAGTACTCATCACCATCAAGAGATGACACACTCACACCAAAATTGCATCTAGCCTTGTTCTTCCCGTAGTTGAATGTGTGAAAATTGAACCCATTCACCGAGTATGTAATCCCCTAGAAATTCTAACGCAATACAGTGGCGGAAACACAATAGAGTTGTGATTAAAACACACTGACAAACTATATCTTATTAAAAGAAATGGTAAGTCAATACAAAGGCCTCTTTTTACAAAAGGGCTAAAAGTAAAAATATTCAAACGGGTTTATACAAATCCATAAATTGCAAGAATGAAGAAAGAGTAGGATCCACGCTACGCGCTAGCTCACACCCAAACCCCAGCAGCAAAAACCTGTCATGTTAAAAACATAACAGTCATGTCAGTGGGGAGTAACTCGGACGTTCTCCCAGCCATATTATATCATATGGAAAAATAATAGTATTACTATATCAAAATAATTAAAATGGAAAACATTAAAAGATATAATGAAAATAAGATTTCAGAGAACACTTAAAATATTGGAATAATAAAATCAGAACAAATTTTCAGAAGAAAACTTAAAATATTTGCCAACCTGCAAATCAAATTGTATCGATAATAGTAAAAATATTCAAAATGGCGTTATGGACAAGATTAGTGTAGACGGCTAGACTTTCACTAGGAGAATACTAAAACTAGCTTCGAAAACTTAGTTCGAACAAATCAAACTTCGGTCTCTAACTAGGCTACTCAACCATAATAGAGCGGCGACTTATAAATGCGTGGCCCTAGTTTAAGACAATGCACACCCCTCCTGGGATTACCTGTCACCCAATTCAACTTATGACGACGACTTACTGCGAGACCTAAGCTTAAGGTCAAAATGTACACAACTCTCGGGATACCCGTCACCCGGTTCAACAACTAATATACCGATTCCGAATACACTAGCCTTATAGTTGATGGCAAAACCGTAAACCCCAGATTATATTACTCTAACCTCACACTTGTCCTTATTCCATAACTCCAAAACAAGCCATTTATCGATAATCAAAAGATATAATCAATATAAATAATATGAGGATAAAAGAAATAAACATTTTATTAAAAGGGAAACTTTCTATAAATAGAAACTTACTAATTTTAGAAACTTACTTAAAATAGATTTTTTGTTATAGAAAATTTGTAAGTTATTAAAATAAGTGAAATGTATAAAAAATAACATTTCTAACGAAATTAACATTTTATTATTATCGTCGTTATCATAACTTTAATATATTTCTAAATTCGTTACTCAAATATAAATAAAATATAATAAGTCAATGTATAATATTTTATAAATAATCAGGAAATCGGGTTAAAATTATAAATTTTAGAAAATAGATGTTTTAAGAAAAACGACATCAAAATTAATTGAGTCGACGAGTTTTATAAAGTAAATGTGATTTATAAAGCTTTCAAATTAGGTTTAGCAAATAGATTTCATCAAAAAATAATACTGATTTTAATAAAAATAATCAATCGTTGACAAATAAGAATTTATTAGGAAAAATAGTCTCGACTAAAAATATATTTAAAACAAAATCGACTACTTTCTCATTTAGTAGTATAAGTCGTAAAACGAATGTAATTTATTGAACAAGTATACAAATCTCGATTATAATATAAAATACGATTTTGAGTTAAAATTATAAATTAACAAAATATGATGAAAAATATGAAATCGATATTATTTAGTTACTAGTGTCACGATAACCAACAAAATATTATAACGATCGTAAATAATTAAATCACTAACGATTTATAAAACGATATCGAAGGTCGTAAAAATATTTAAGGCACACGATTTTAAAAAAAATTAGCAAATAATAAATAGCTAAAATTAGAAAATCGAAGTTAAAATATTTACCACATACTACTACTCAAACATACGATATAAAATCGAGTAACGTCCTAAAGTTACCTTAAGTCGACAGCCGAAATGAACTCGTACTCGTTCTTCCTGATCAACCCAAGCTTCAAATCAGTATAAATGTCGTCCTTATGCTCTAAGATGTAGAACCGCTAGTCTTCTCGATGATTCACCACGATAATCGAGACTGACACGAGGGGAAAGAGCGGAAAACAAAGCAGAAAAGACAAAAGACGGTGAACATCAGAACAGGAAAAGGATAGCAGCTTCAAAACAAAGGAGACGAGAAAGCAAGACGTCGATAACACACGGCAGAGGTAAGAAAAAGAGTACAGAAAAGAATAGGGAACGATACAGATAAGAACGGAATAGGAAACGAGTAAAAACAGTAGGCAGCAGCAACGAGAACAAAAACAACCACGGAACCCGAAACCCGACATAACGAGCAGCAGAAAAACGAAAAGAGGGAAAGAAGAAGAAGAAGAAGAAAGGCTAACAAAAGTAGCAGCAGCGCGACTAACAAAACAGCAACGACGAAACAACAACGACGTAACAAGCAGCATCAGCGGACTAGAAGAAGAAAACAGAGGAAGAAGAAAAAGACATACGGGCAGTAGCACAAAACGCAACAGCAACGAAGGGAAGAAGAAGAAGAACAAACAGGCAGTAGCAGGAACCGCAAGACAGCGAGAAAATGAAGATAATAGCCGCGAAAACAAAATGATATAAATCAGCAAAACAACGCAGCAGTAGTACAACAAAAGAAGGAGAAGAATGAGAAGAAGATCGAGCACATGGGCAACAACAGCAGCAACAACACGAAACAGCAACACCAACCGAAACAGAACGAGAAAGACAAATAGAGAAAAGGATGAAAGAAAAGAGGAGAACAAATGAGGAAATTCGAAGACCAACTGACACAAAACAAATGACCAGCATCGAAAACCACACGAAAACATCAATCAAAGCGGAAAAAGACGAGATAAGGAAGGAGGAGTTACCTTGACAAATCAGGCGACAAAAGAACGACGACAGAAATAAAATGTGACAGCAGCAGGTGTACGGAACAGCAGCAGCGGCAATAAAAGAACAGAGGTTGAAAACAGGGGAGAGGTTCGATAGGTTTAAGGAAGAAATAAAAGGAATAAGAACGGAGAGGTAGAATCAAGGAGAAGAGGGAGAAGACTGGTGATTTGAACAAAGGAAATGGAGGAGCATAAAGCGGTGGAAAAAAAATGAAACGAAGTTGAAGGGGGATGAACATAAGTGATAGCGGTGGAATAAAGAGGGGGACGAAAAGGTTGACTCAAAAGGATGAATCAAGAGGTGGAAAGACCAAAGGTAAGAGGGGGGTTGAACGTAAACATTGGGAAAACAAGAGCAAAAAAATTGAATCAAGCGGTCCCAGTAAATAAAGATTGATCGGAAAATGTATTAAATAAATGAATTGGATAAAGTAACGATAGTTGATTGACCCACAAATCAAATTAAAACGAGTTAATAAAATTAATAATTAATCGGGTCGACAAATAAAATGAGTAAATAAAGTACTCGACACGAAAACAAAGTTGATAGAAATAAATAATTTAACGATGAAATAATATTTCCCGATAAAAATAAATTTTCGATAAAATGAATTAAATTGATTTCTCGAGGAAGGAAATAAATATTTTGACGAAACTTTAAATAAATAAGCTTTGAGCCGAAAAATAGAAAATTCGAGTTTAATAAAGATAGAAAAAGGATTTAGAATCTAAATCGCTAAAACAGACTTTCGATAAGAATTAAATTAAATTAAATATATAAAATGAGTCGAAACAGAAATAAAAATATGTTTTAATAAGAAGTGTTTCCGAGTCAAATAGAATTTTAGAAGTTTGAAACGATTAAACGATAAATTCATTTTATAATAATTTTAAGAATTACGAGTTAAATCGCAAACAAAATAAAAATACGAAAAAAACTTTAATTTAATTTATTTATAAAATTAGGGGTGTTACAGAGTACCGGTTCCCGGTTTTAACCGCTCGCACTGGACCGTATGCCAAACTTCTAACCAAATCAACATGTATGTCTAAGGCAACTACATGATCCTTGAGCCATTTAGGAAAATGTTCGTCATTCTTACTCGAAACGTCATCAGCGTTCACGTCAGGGTTTGCAGCGACATATTCAGCTACAAATTGCTTCTCATAAGGCTCTAAGATTTCACAATTAGAGAGTAGGTAAAGGTGAGCTCGGTTGTACTCTTTCTCATCTAGCGTCCTAGAACCCTCAACGGATGAAGTTCCTTCGTCCTCCTTCTTTTGAAAAAACTCGGGTATAGTAGGATCAATTGACACCGACTGTTCTAGGTTCAAGTTCTTGGTTTTTGTTTGGACATCTTTCTCGAAGTAGAGGGAGCAGAAGTTTGGACATCTGTCAAATATGCATTACAAATAGAATCCTCTACCTTAGCCTTCTTACCAATTTTCTTCTTCAAATGATTAAGGAACCTAAATACACAAGTTATGTATTTCAATTAATAAAAATTAGCTATGTTTAAATTAAATTTATAAATGAAGTTACTAAAATTTATGTACCTTTCAAATGGGTACATCCATCTATACTGGACAGGTCCTCCAATCTTAGCTCGTAGGGCAAGTGGACTGGTAGATGCTCCATGAAATTAAAGAACGACGGTGGGAAGATCATCTCAAGTTTGCATAGTATCTGTGGAATTTGATCCTCCAGTCGAGTCATGTCCTCAATTGATACTGTAGAAGAACACAAATCTAAAAAAACTGAGATATCTCAGTTATAGAATTCCACACCGTCGGTGGCAAAAGCTGCTTTAGTGATACCAAAAGCAACCTCTCCATGAAGACGTGGCAGTCATGACTCTTTAACCCTTGTAGCTTTAGATTCTTAAGATCAACACAGCATTTGAAGTCGGAGGCGTACCCATCAGGGAAGTTCAACTTCTCTACTCACTCCAACAACGCCTTTCTCTGAGCCTTGTCAAGGGTAAACAAGGCTCTCGGTTTGGATCCATCCCGTTTTATGTGCAGTTGAGGACGGTCACGAAAATTCTTTACATCTCGCCGGGAGCCTGTAGTGTCACAACTCTTCCCCTCCACATCCATCACAGTGTGCATCAACTGCTCAAAGAAGGTTTTCTCTATGTGCATCACATCTAAATTGTGACAAAGAAACAAAGTCCTCCAATATGGTAGGTCAAAAAATATGCTACGTTTAAACCAACCATTTTTTAACCTTTTCAGGTCTTTGAACTCCTGCTCGGTTTCCTCAACAGTGGACGGGTAATCAGAAATCAACTCCCATATTTCATCTCCTGGAAGTCGATCAGATGCGTCTCAAGCAAAACCTCACCCTTCTTGAATTCCTTCTTATTCTTTCTATATGGGTGACCTTCTAGTAAAAACTGTCTATGACAGTCAAACCAACTAATTTTACTAGAATTTGGAAGATAAAAAGCTTTGCTCTCATCCATACAACACGGACATGCTTTCTGACCCGCAGTAGACCACCCCGAGAGCATACCATACGCGGGAAAGTCGTTTATAGTCCACAACAGAGCTGCTTTCAACTGAAAGTTTTGTCTCAAAGAGACATCATAAGTTTCCACCCCTACCTCCCACAGTTGTTTCAATTCCTCAATAACAGGTTGCAAGTAAACATCCAAATGATTTTTTGGGTTTTTGGGTCCAGACACAATAAGAGATAGGAAGATGAAAGGCTGCTTCAAACACAACCAAGGAGGTAGGTTATAAGGTGTGATCCTCACAGGCCAACAAGAGTACAACTTACCAAATTTGCTGAAAGGTGCAAATCCATCCGTACACAAACCAAGCCTTACATTTCGGGGTTCTAACGCAAAGTGGGGATGTAGTCTATAAAAATGCTTCCACTCCTCACCGTCACTCGGATGACACATCTTCCCTGGTACCCTAATGTCCTCCTTGTGCCACCTCATTTGCTCCGCTATGGTTGTTGTGGCATACAATTTTTGAAGTCTAGGTGCAATAGGGAAGCACGTAAGCTTACTGATTGGGATCGGTTTCTTACCCCTAACACCGCTTTTCCCTTTTCTACCGCTCAAAACAATATCCCCCTCAACCCTCTTATACCTACCCTTACCACATCTCCTACATTCATCAAACATCGCATCGTCCTTCCAAAATAACATGCATCCATCTGGACAAGCATCAATCTTTTCATGCGGGAGTTGAAGGCCCTTCACAACATTTTTGGTTGTGTAGAAAGTTCGGGTCGTGATATTGTCTTTTGGGATGACTCTCTCAAGCAAGCCAGCAATACCATCGACACGAGCAAAGGGTAGGTTGAACTCACATTTAAGGCTAACTACCATAGATGCGACTTCTAACAAAGTCACATCCCACCCTTCGTATAACGGTTTCTCCGAAGCGTTCAACATGTCGAAAAATGCCTTTGCTCGTGGGTTAGGCTCTTGTGGGTTAGGTGAGTCTTTTGGGTTAGGTGAGTCGTCATTCCTATATTTGTTATCGTTATTGAACAAGTTTCACTCCACAACGTCAACTATCATACCTCTCAACCCCCCCCCCCCCCCCCCCCCCTCCCCTCATTTTGTCGGTTTTCGGGTTCCTCAGACTGAGATGGCTCACCATGACGAATCCAATGATAATAATTGGGTGAAAAACCATTATAGATGACATGTTCCTTAACCAAAACGACCTCAAAAAATTTTAGGTTCTTGCATTTAGTACACGAACACCTAACTTCCCTCTCGATGCATAGTCTAGTGACTTTTTAGCAACCTCGACAAATGATTCAACACCCCTAAAAAATTTGACGGTGGGACGTCTCTTCTAATCAAGCCTTCCCTCATACATCCGTTTCCGTTCAATTCTCTTCATTTTCTATGTTCAAAAAATATATATATAACAAATTAAAGTTTAATTTCCCTAACTTAATATAGGACTTACTAATCAAAAATTTAATCACCATTTAACTTAAACATAATTTCTCTAACTTAATTTCCATAACTGAATTTTCTCAATTTAATCACAAATACATCAAAGTAAACTCAAATGTCTTATTAATTTAGAATTGACCTTAACGTATTAACTATATATAAGCTTAATTTAGAATTGGCCTTAATTTAGAATTGACTACCCTAAGCTTACATCAATAATCTACCTCATCAAAATTAACTATATATAACTACCAATAATAACTTAAATAAATTGAAATAAATCAGATATTACAAACATCAAACTCAAAAAAATATATATATAACAAATTAATCACCGAATTTAATCACAAATGTAATCACAATTTAATCCCAATTTACGAAAACCCTAATTCATCAATTAATCCCAATTTAACTAAACAAAACACAAAATTCCATGGCTTAGGTCATACAGAAACAGCTTAAACAGGTCAAATAAGGTCAAATTTTTGGATAGAGATATCAAAACTCTGAAAGCACTGCTAACACCTATTTTCGGCCCCGATCATGATGGATGTGGTTTCGGGAAAATCCGACATTGTTACGACACTTTTTGGTCCGTCGTAAGTTACACAAAACCTCACGGAAGGCCCTAGAGGTCATTCTAGCTCAGAAAAAGTGACAAAGGAGTCTCCCACATCATCACAAACACTAATGAGCAAGATTACGCAAGACAAGTACGGGAATATCCGGGAGAACGGTCTCTAACCCTAGCATTTCGAACTAATCACACATTACTCAAATCCTAATTAATAAATTTAGTCCCAATTCAACCAAATTCATCAAACCCTAATCAAAATTGAGATAATGGGCAAAACTAATCTACCTAATCGAAATTGGGCTAAACTAATCTACCTAATCGAAATTCAGACCTAAACAATATTAACTATCAAACTACCAATAAAAACTAATAAAAATAAAAAATAAGAACTAATTATAATGAATAAGAACTAATTAAAGTAAGAAAACATACCGAAAATTAGGAAGAATAAGGGAAAATGGAAGAGAGGATGGGCGGGTTGGTGTAGAGAGATGTTAGAGAGTGGGAAAAAAATTTAGGAATGAATGGGGCGTAGGGGCTCGGCGTGTATTTGAAGCAAGTCTGGTGAACGGCGTCCGATAGTGGACGCCATATTCAACTAAATGGCGTCCGACAGTGGACGCCATTAAGGCGAATATGGCATCCGCTAGTGGACGCCCGTCAGCCTGAATTTCTTCCTTCCCAACTTCTGTCGGACGCCAAGTTTGGCGTCCGACCGTGGACGCCCGTTTTTCTTTTCAGACGCCATGTAGGTGTCCATATGCCCAGGACGCTCACCAGGTAGACGCCTGGGGCTGATTTTCTTGTAGTGTAACTCCTCTACGAAAGTAAAGAAGAAAGCGAAAAGAAAGGAAGTTACCGAGTGGGTTGCTTCCATAATCTCTTCAAATCATGCTATCGTGGTGGTTTCTGGTAAGAGTAGAGAACAAGACCATTCACGGGACACGAAAACGTAACGAAAACGAGAAAGGAAAATGAAAATGAAAAAGAAAGTGAAAATGTTTTTGGTTTTTTTGAAAATTTTCAAATTTTTATGATTTTTGGAAGATTTTTGAGAAAATAAAAGATAGTAGATCCCTTCCCCACACTGAAACTGTACATTGTTCTCAATGGACAATGGACAAGTAGGGGAAGATCGAAAAAGACGGAAAAGAAAAATAAGGAAAATCTTTTTGGATTTTTATGATTTTTCAAATGTTTTATGGATTTTTTGAAATATTTGGGAAAAAGAAAATGAACAAAAAGAAAACAGTAAAATAGTGGCGGGCCTAGGTGCAATCACATCACCTAGACCCTAGCCAAGTGGCTAAGAAATCGAAAATGAAATAAAAGAAAAGAAATTAAATTAAAACGAAAGGGTGAAAAATTGGGCGTAGGTGTAGTCACGTCACCTAGCCCAGATTAAAGAAAAATGAAAAGTAAAAGAAAAGAAAGAAAAGCAAATTGAATGAAAAATGAAGAGAATTTGGATTTTTCAAAAGTTCAATGGCGTAATCACGTCGCCTAAAGACCGGGAGCAATACCAAGGCTGCGTCGGCCACAACAATCGAACTATGGGAGAACTTGCAATTTTGTTAGAGATAAAACAATCACAATGATCATGATAATGATAATGGGACAAGGAACGAAATTAACCAGAGACATGAAATTATGGATGATTAAAGACTCACCGACACAACCCGCAGACATATACACAACACACACACCACACTACCTACCGACTCCGGGAGAGGGTCTAAATTGGGTAATCGTTCGACGCACAAGATGTAATTTCCTAAAAATTCTAATGCAATACAATGGCGGAAACATTGTAGATTTGATATTAAAACGCACTAATATTCTATATTTTAGAAAAAAAACGGTCAGTCAATACAAAGGCCACTTTTTACAAAAGGGCTAAAAATAAAAATTCTCCAAATGGGATTAAGAATCCATAAATAAACATAAATCAAGTGGGGTAGGATCCATGCCACTCGCTAGCTCACACCAAACTCCGGAACAAATAATACTTGCCATGTTATAAACATAACAGCCACAATTCAGTGGGGAACAACTCAAACAGTTCTCCCAGCCATATTACATAATATTAAAGCATAATTACTATTATATCAAAACAGTTGAAAATGGAAAACATTTAAAATGATACAGTAAAATAATTTGAAATTATTGCCAACCTGCAAATCAATTTCAATCAATAATAATAACGGTGTTACGGAAATCAATCAGTGTAACAGAATAGACTTTCACTAGGATCATACTAAACTAGGTTCGAGAATTCAGTCAAAACAAATTAGACTTCAGTCTCTAACTAGGCAACTCAAACTATAATAGGACTGCGTGCAGAGAGGTCCTGGCTTAAGTAATGTACACCTCTCCTTGACACCATTCGAATCCAGTTCAAATCGACGGCGACTTACACGATGCGATATCTAAGTTTAAGGTCAAAATATACACACTCCTGAACACAAATCATGCTCAGTTCAACGACCAATGCGTCTCACACAGACACACCAGCTTTATAGTTGATGACAAAACGTATACCCTAGACTGTATTACTCTAGCCATACACTTGTTCTTATTCCATAATTCCAAAACAAAGTCGTTGTCGTAATTCGATAGGATTATCAAAACGTTCTTAAAATGAAACTTTCTAATTTGGGAAACTTTCTTCAAATATTAAATTTCCAAAATAGTTATTATTATAATTAGAAATCGTTCAACATTTGAGTTATAAAAAATAGTTAATATTAGGCCTCGAGACATAAACATTATACTTATTTTATAAATATATATATATATATATATATATATATATATATATAACGATTAAAAGTCAACGAAAGTCAAAATCATAATTATTTCTCAAATTGTTGAAATATAAGTAATTAAAAGTATTAAGTTACAAATTTACAGATTTTCCGGAACAACACTGTCTTACTATAAAATTCATAATTAAATCATCAAAAATCCAAACAAAGTAAGATCAGTGGGGTTGAAAACATTAATATCTTAGTTAAAACATCTATTTCTGGAGTAAATCCAAATTTCAAACGTAACAAAGGTTTTTCCTTGTACTTTCACAAACTAACAGAATTCGACACTCGATGGTATCTCTTTGATAAAATGCGTTTAAAAATTGATTTTGAAGAAAAACCAATTTGAAACATTAACTAGACTCTTCAAAGTTTAGGTATATAAATTACCCAGAATAATTTCAAAGTTTATCAAAGGTTTTAAATTACGTTTTACAAGAACTGACAGATTCCCGGACTAATTCGACGTCAATTCGTAAACAATTCTTTGTGACCAAAATACTTGGAATTATTTTACGAAATTAAACAGGCATAAACTAGACTTAAAATAAGTAGTAGTCTATTTTCAAAGTTTTCAAAAATAAAGTAATTAAATTGGATTAATAAATCACACAAAAATATTAAGAGACTCCGAAACATGCTGTAACTTTGTTAAAGCGATAAAAACATTCACTTTGATACTTTATATTAAAAATCACGAAAATCGAGAAAAAAATTCTTATTTATATGTTTTAGTCTCGGCCTTATAACACTTTTAGAAGACCCGATGTGAAATAAATTGAGATGATTAAAAGCGATAGAAACATGAAATCGATTTTAAAACGATACTTCAAACAACTTCAACTTATATATATCATGCATGCAATACCGAGTCATGCCGTCATCTGTTACCTTAAGCGAGATCCGTGTTAATAAAATAATTGTGTTCTTTGGAAGTAGCACGAAAGCCTACGAAATAATCAAACATATGGTATTAGAACCATATCGTAAGTTATTAAAAGAGGGAAATGAAACGGAGAGTAGGAGTAATTAAATTACCCTCAGAATTGGAATGAATAAGAGACGAATTAGGTTCGAATTAATGAATGAGATAGGCTGGAAAAGTGGTGCTTATACGACGAGCAGCAGCAAAAATTACAGCAGCAGCGACGATTCGAAAAATCAGTCCAGAACAGCAACAACACGCATGACAGCAGCAACAGCGGAGTAGCAACAGAACAGTACAACAACATCCAGCATCCGCAACAATCCGAAACAACAATAGCAGCGAGAATCAGTAACAGATCAGTGAAGAAGAAGAAGAAGACTGAAAGAAGAGGAAAAAGAAGAGGAAAGACGGAAACATACACATCAGCAACAATAGACAACAGTAGCAATAGCAAAATCACGGACAGAAACATCAGTTGCTACAGATTAACGTGAAGTGCAGAGCAGAAGAGACAAGGGTATTTGATATGGAACACAAGAGGAGAGGCTGAGGGAGTAAATAAAAGAGGGGAGAAAAGTAACTTAACACCACCACCAACAACCAAAGAGAGGAGTAGTTTAGTAGAAATATGATAGCTAATTGACATGTGCTAAAAGGATATTTAGTATTAAAGATTAGGTTAAATAAAATATCGAATCTGGCAACCACAAAAGTAACACGAGATGGAACATTCTCAATTCGGAAAGTAATTTACGGGTTGATCGAAGGTCAATCGGAAAGAGTTTGGCCCAAACGGTGAGACGAGTAGTAAAGTAATGTTTTTGGTCTTAAGAATAAATATTTGGGTCAAGTTCGATATTAATAAAAATAATTAGTTGATTAGAGAAATCAAATGGGCCAATCTCGAGTTTAAATAATTGTTCGTAAGGAAATTGGGTTTCTCGACGAATAAATAGTTTTCAACGAAATGAATTAAATTGATTTCTCGAAAGCAAAATTATGATTTTTCAACGAAAGTATAATAAAATGATTTTTCGAAGAAATAATCAAATGTTTTAACGAGTTTCGAGTTAAAATAAATATTTTAGGAGTTGAAGGTGAAGTCAAAGTAAATCCGATAAGATTTAAAATTAAGGATTACAAGATATATCGCAAAAAAAATTAAAATATGGATACAAATTTAGTTTATAAAAACTAGGGGTGTTACACAAGAAGCCGTCGGAGACTCGGGATAGGATTGTATGTCCTCGAGGGATTCTATCTCACAAAGGTCGTAGTTAGTACGACCTTCGGGCAAAGTGTAGTGCGCATACTCCCAAACTCCCCTTCCTCCCGACTCATTCTTGGTCAGTCGAAATTCGTCGGGTCCCAAAGGTAGGTCCCAATTGTGGCGAATAAAGATAGTGGTTCGGTGTGTGTTGGGAACAATTAAAGCTTCTCCGTGGCTAATGTGGATGAGGCATTTATCGGTTACATGAAAGATCCAAGTCGGAAAATAGACTTCGTCAAGCCAAACGAAATTTTCTAGTGGGGTAAGGTGGTTGGTCGCATAACCCAAGTTGGTCGAAATTATAGTCACAAGACCTCCACAATCTACAAAGGGGCGTTGGGCAACAACGATACAGTGAAGGTGCAATGCCACGACGAGTGGTAGGTCTATAGGGTTAGGGTTACCGAGCAAAGAGTCACAAATTAATTGCAAGACAGACATATCAAGATTAATAATATTATCGTTCAAGGGTAACAAGCATTAGGAGAGTATCTCGGAGAAGTAACGAATTGCGGGGTTACGAATTTCGGAGGTAAAGAATGATTTAGACTCGTAACCCCTTTGACAGCGGGATATGCGCTTCCAAAGATCTCCTTTAGACACAATAGCTTGTAAATCGCTCTGGGGTTCACTAAATCCGGTACCCGATGAGGGTAAGCCTAAAGCTAAGCCAAACTCAAAAATAGTCAGACAATGGGGTTTACCGAATAGTCTAAATTTAATCGCTCTTGGTGTGGTCGGATTGTCAATGGTAAAAGTTCCTAGGAAATCGTAGAAGCCGCAAGGCTAAGGAGTTCGCTAGTTCCGGTCCTTGACGATAACTCTTTAATATCGTCAACAATTCCTAAATTTTCCATTGTGAAGGGACAAGGCCATCTAGTGCTCTGAAAGGTCTTTTCAGAGAAGGTTCGAGCTAAAAGGGTAGTAGGACTAGGTAAATATTTTGGCTTAGAAGACTTATAAGATGTAGAACATTTAGAATGTTTAGAAGTCGAAGCCATACCTTGCTTTCGAGCGGCTCACCTTGCTCTTGTCTCCATAACAATAAACTTGCAAGAATAATCCCGAAAACTTTAGCTTCACCTTCTTCAAGAACCCAAAAATAATCACCAAAGATGGAGATGGAATGGAGGTTTAAATGTGGTTAGGGTATAGAAGGTGGTGGTTTGATGATTTTATGAGGGGTGAAAAGGTGGAATGAAGAGTGAGGTAAAAGTTCTATAAATAAGGGTAGTTGAGGAGGGAAATAAAAGTTTTAAAGTAGAGTGGTAAAAATTTGGTGTAAATGTTTTGGAGGGAAAGTTATGTGGGGTATTTGTGGAGGGAATTGAAAGTATAGTGAGTAAATAGGATAGGTGATCCGACCCATGTCGTCGGGTGAAATTTCACCCGGTTAAGTACCATCGGATGAAATTTCACCCGACGGATTTCCTTCGTGAAAATCAATTTTTGCCAACTTTTTCCACTGGGTGAAATTCTACCCGGTGAAAATCTCATCGGGCGAAATTTCGCCCAACGGTGTCTTTGTCAATCTTGGCAAATCTGATAATTCTGGTATTTTTTCGTACGGCGAAGTTTCTCCCGGTCAATAGTCTCACCGAGCGAATTTTGCCCGGCGGTCGTGTAAGCTTTGTTTTTCCGCTTTGCCATTTCATGGCTCTTCTATAATCACTTTGAGATTCAAATAATGACACATCTCACATTACATAATCATTTTCTCCCACAAACATGCTTGTGGTCTTCAATTTAAGCTCCATAACTTCTCCAAAAGCTTGATATTCATCCAAATAAATGCTCCATAGCGAAATCCAAGTTCATCCATTCTTCTCAAACTAACAAAGCTAACAAACTCAAAGAATATGATACATATATACAAGGTGGTTGTTGAGGATACCACCAAACCTACTTCAACTTGGGAAAAAGGTTAACCAACGCTCCCGAATGGGAGCTCACCAAGCTTCACGGTAACAAAGGTCTCACGAACGTGACCGGGATGATAAATCTTCAAACGTTGTCCATTTAACATAAATTTCTCAGTTTCCGGGCTTGATATTTCTATTGATCCATACGGTTGTACCTTGGTCACTTCGAACGGACCCGACCATTTTGATTTCAACTTTCCGAGGAAAAGCTTAAAACGAGAGTTGAAAAGTAATACCTTATCACCAATGGAGAAGTCCTTACGAAGTATTCGAGAATCGTGCGCCATTTGCGTGTTTGCTCCTTGTAAATCCTCGAATTTTTGTTGGCCTCGAGTCTTAGTTCTTCCAATTCTTGTAGTTGGAGAAGGCGGTTACTTCCAACAACGTTCTCGTCAAAGTTTAGCTCTTTGATAGCCCATTTGGCTTTGTGCTCTAATTCCACCGGTAAATGACAAGCTTTACCATACAGAAGATGATAAGGAGTGGTTCCAATCAGCGCTTTGTAAGCCGTTCTCAATGCCCAAAGGGCGTCATTCAACGTCAATGACCAATCCTTTCGGTGTGTATTTACAACTTTTTCCAAAATTTCTTTGATTTGACGGTTGGAGATCTCGGCTTGCCCATTTGATTGAGGGTGGTAGGCTAGGGACATCTTGTAAGTGATACCATATTTCCTAAGAAGGTGTTCAAAGTTATCTTTCTTAAAATGAGAGACTCCATCGCTAATTATGGCTCTAGGCATACCGAATCTCGGGAAAATTACATTATTGAAAAGTTTGATTACAACCTTGGAGTCATTGGTAGGAGAAGCTATGGCCTCGATCCACTTTGAGACATAATCAACCGCGACTAGGATGTATTTGTTGCCAAAAGAGGTTGTGAGTGGACCCACGAAATCAATGCCTCAAACATCGAACAATTCAATTTCCAAGATGGGTTGAAGGGGCATCTCATTTCTTCTCGTTATGTTGCCACTTCTTTGGAAAGCATCGCATGTGAGAATAAAAGATCTTATATCCTTTGATGGGAGTTGACAGTTTCCGTACCGGAACATCCTTGAACATGGAAGGCCACCAAAACCCGCTTTGGAGAACCTTGGCAATTGTCTTTTGGCTGGCCAAGTGTCCACCATAAGGTGTCGAGTGAAGGTGCTTCACTATATCAAATCCTTTGTCGGACGTCACACATCGTCGATAGATTCTATCCATACAACGGCGGAACAAATAGAGCTCATCCCAATAATAGCGTCGGGCTTCATAACGTAGTTTCTTTCTCTCTTGCTTGGAATAATCGTCCGGAATAAAATAAGACACTAAGAAATTGACGATATCGGCATACCAAGGTGTAATAGTTTCAACGGCCATCAAGGCCTCATCTCTCATTGATTCGTTGATGGGTACACCATCATCTTCATTGCTTTCTTTACTAACCGTTAGTCTACTAAGGTGATCTGCTACCAAGTTCTCCGATCCGGCTTTCTCTTTAATCTCGATGTCAAACTCTTGTAAAAGGAGAACCCACCGAAAGAGTCGGGACTTGGTCTCCTTTTTGGAAATGACATATCGAATGGCCGCATGATCTGTATGAATAATGACTTTGGAACCGATAACATAAGTTCGAAATTTTTCCTTCACATAGACAACGACAAGCATATCTTTTTCGGTTGTGGTGTACCTTGATTGAGCTTCATCTAAGGTCTTGCTTGCATAATAAATCACATGTAGCTTCTTGTCGATCCGTTGACCTAGAACGGCACCGACGGCAAAATCGGAGGCATCACACATGAACTCAAATGAAAGATTCCAATCGGGTGCTTTGATAATCGGAGCGGTGGTGAGAGCAGTCTTTATCCCACAAAAGGCCTCAAGACACGAGTCATCGAAAACAAAAGGTGCATCTTTCGTAAGAAAAGAAGTTAAATGCTTGGCAATTTTAGAAAAGTTTTTAATAAATCGTCTATAAAAATCGGCGTGACCTAGAAAACTACTCACCCTTTTGACATTAGTCGGTGGTGGTAAGTTCTCAATCACAGAAACTTTAGCCTTATCGACTTTGTAACACCCGCTATTTTTCCTAAGCATTTTTATTCTTTCCGTTAGGACTCCGTCTTAACTCTGTCACTTTTCGGCCTCATATTTCATCATTTTACTAAGCTCTATTTTAATTTTTGAGTTTAATATGTTTTATTTTTAATTTTAAAGATTTAAATTCTTTTTAAATCCATTTATTTGGTTTCTTCGTAAACTAATTAATTTTTCCGCAAGGAATTCTATTTCTCTTCGAATTGACATTTTTAAACTTGGATTTAAGTTATTTCTTTTCCTAAAAATGTTTGAATACGTTTCTATAATATTTTCAACTAGTAAATATTTTTATTTACAAAAATTTAGTTGTTAATGATTTTATTACGAAGTTTCGCGAATAATTATTTTCTTACGCGAGGTTTACTCGAATTACTTTGAAATGCCTTTAACTATTTTACGATTATACTTTTTATCAACTTATAAATTATTTGAGAATATTTCCTTACATTTTGGACCGACTAAGCTCTTGGTCACAAGTTTTACTACGTTTTTTTTAAACGTTTCATTTTATCACGTTAAAACGTAAACGTAAGATTATTTCTTTTCATTCATTGAATCATTATTATCAAAACTCTTCATGCTCTCCCTCACTTATGTTTGGCCGGCCACTTATGCATATTACACATTGTTTTCATCAAGCTTTAATCCCATTTATAATTAGGAAACCATCCATTTCCTTACATCATTTTATTCATTTATCAAAAGTTAAAAAAATTCTACCTTCAACCTCTTTTGGCCGTGGCACTCCTTCATCCTCTAGGATTATTTTTGCTTCAATTCTAGTCTTAATTGACTCAAATTCATCGTCAATTAATCCTCTTTCCGTTTCCTTCGTTAAGGTAATAATCGACGTCGTTTTCGATCAATATCTACCTTGATTTTTATTAGTTTTCTCATGGTATTTTTCTGCCATGATTTTCGTGTTTGGTAGGATTTTTGGACGATCCCGAAGCCGAAGAATATATAATCGATTCAGACTTGGAGTAGAGAACTTTCTGAATTTTTTCATAATTTTTCGGAATTGTTAAGTGGATGAATTAATTAATCACTTTAAATCATCGTTTATCGTTAAAACCGTGTTTGTCGTTTAAATTCTCGATTTCTGGTCTTTAGTTTAAATCTGGAAAAAATTATGATGATTTCATATTAAAATATAATTTTATGATTTTAGTGCCTTAATAAAAGGTTAGGAACGATAAGTTTTATTAATGGAATCGTTAATTGTGAAAACGGGTTTTAAAGACGGTTTTGACGGAAGTTGGTAAATCTGGAACTTTGGAAAATATGGAAATTTTGTATATTCTGGATAATGATGATTTTTAGGTTTAATAACAATTTTTAGACATTAATACTTAAATCATTTTGTAATTACTATTTTTATTAATCGTTATTGTCGAGATTGGACGATTAACGAGAAAACGCTTTAAAAACCGAGTTTTAGGATTCTGGAAAATTTTCTTTTCTGGACAGAATGTTCATAAACATATTTTAACTATTTTACGTAATTTTTGTACTATTTATTAAAGTCTTTAATTAATAAGTATTGATTTTCGGACAAATTACGATTTATCGTTAAAATGTTTCGTCTTACCTAAAAGAATTATTTTTCCAGCAGTTTTGAAAGTATTTAAATCTGAAAATTTAAGAGTTAAATCATCCCTTAACATACTCTAAATATATTTGTTGGTTTAATTAAATAACGACGTTCAAATATTTAATTTGATGTTTGCTGTAAAATCCTATTTATAATTTTATTGTCGAAACTAATCATAATTAGGGAATTTTAGCTTTATAACTTTTGAAAACACCCTAACTAGTAATATTAAAATGTTTAAGAAATTTTTAATCATTTTATAACGCTTATACGATACTTTAATAATTTCATAAAATTAAATGTTCACTTTGGTAATTAATATCGTTAAGGCCGAAAGTACTAGTTTTATAAATCTATGTCGTTTACTAAAAATGTGATGTTAGTATAAACTAATATTTTCGCTATTTTGATATGATGCTTTTTTTGTTAAGTTTCTAAAAATAGAAGTTTCCCTAAAATAGAAAGTTTCCTTTTTTGGAAAGTGATTCCTTTTCCTTTTGTTCTCTTATTATTTATAATGATTATATCTTTTGAATATCGATAATGGCTTTGTTTTGGAGTTATGGAATAAGAACAAGTGTGAGGTTAGAGTAATATATTATGGGGTTTACGTTTTTGCCATCAACTATAAGGCTGGTGTGTCTTTATGGGGCACACTGGTTGTTGAACCGAGCATATATGGTGTTCGGGAGTGCGTGTATATTTTCTTAGACTCGTGCCTCGCAGTGTAAGACGCCATCGGGTTGAACTGAGTATTTATGGTGCTCGGGAGGGGTGTACATATCATCTTAAACTAGGGCCGCGCATTTATAAGTCGCCGTCCTATTATGGTTGAGTAGCCTAGTTAGAGACTGAAGTTTGATTTGTTTGAACTAAGTTTTCAAAACTAGTTTTTAGTATTCTCCTAGTGAAAGTCTAGCCGTCGACACTAATTCTATCCATAACGCCATTTTGATTATTTTATTTATTATCGATATAGATTGGTTTGCAGGTTGGCAAATATTTTTATGTTTCTTCGGAAAACCTTTTGATTAATTTGTTTTACGCTAAAGCTTATTTTAATATGCTGTTTTACTGTTTTCCATCTTTACTATTTTTTCTATATTAGTAATTACTGTTTTAAAATCCTGTTATACGGCTGGGAGAACGTTGACGTTGCTCCTCACTGATTGCGGCTGTTATGTTTTTAACATGACAGGTATGCATGTTTTCGGGTGTGGGCTAGCGGGCAGACATGATCCTTGCTCGATTAATTTTAATAATTATGTTTTGTGGATTGTTAAACCCTTTTGTGGATTTGTTTAATTTTGGTCATTTTATTTAGGGCCTAATGTTTGACTTTACCATTTATACTTTTATAAAAACAGAGTTACAGCGTGTTATAATCCCGACTCTACAGTGTTTCCGCCACTGTATCGCGTTAGAATTTCTAGGGGATTACAGATTTCTACTCCTCTATTAGAAATAATATGATCTAAGACAACACCTTACTCAACCATGAAATGACATTTTTCCCAATTTAAAACTAGTCTATACTCTTCACATCGAGCTAATACTTGATCAAGGTTTTCAAGACAAGAATCAAAAGATGTACCATGGACACTAAAATAATCCATAAAAATTTCCATAGATTTTTCAATAAAATCGGAGAAAATAGCCATCATACATCTTTGAAACGTTCCCGGCGCATTACACAATCCAAGTGGCATCCTTTGATAGGCATAGGTGCCATATGGACATGTGCAAGTGGTCTTCTCTTGGTCATCGGGGTGAATAGGAATTTGAAGAAATCCCAAATGACCATCGAGGAAACAAAAAATAAGAATGATGCGCTAATCATTTAAGCATTTGATCAATGAAGGGAAGAGGGAAATGTTCTTTGACGGTGGCCGTGTTTAATTTTCAAAAATCTATACACATGCGACAACCGGTAATAGTCCTAGTAGAAATTAACTCTCCCTTTTCTCCTTTCACAACCGTCATTCCTCCTTTTTTCGGCACGACTTGTACGGGGCTAACCCATTTACTTCCGGTTATTGGGTATATAATGTTAGCCTCATACAACTTGAGGACTTCCTTCATGACAGCCTCTTTCATACTGGGGTTCAATCTACATTAACCCTCAACCGAAGGGAGGTGGTCATCATCAAGGATGATCCTATGCATACAAATATTTGGGCTTATGCCTTGGAGGTCGGCAATGCTATACCCGATGACCTTTTTGTGTTTTCTCAAAACAATTAAAAGTTTTTCCAATTGAGGTCCATCAAGTGTGGCATTGACGATAACGGGATAATTAGTTCCTTCAAGAAAAGCATATTTGAGGGAAAAGGGGAGTGGCTTAAGTTCAAGATTAGGAGGATAAGATACCATACTCTTACCCACCTGTAGTGGTTCTACCTTTTCTTCATGTAAGCACTCATCTTCAGGAGGTGGGAAATCCAGTGGTTCCTCTTCTTTTTCGTCATCTATCAAGCTATACTCAACCAAACTATCAATAACTTCAACGGAATATGTTTGTTCAATCATTGGTTGTTTAAGAGCTTGAGAAAGGGAAAACTCTACCGACTCGTTCCCTATGTTAAATGACAATTTTCCATTCTTTACATCAACTATAGTACCACCGGTAGCCATAAAAGGTCGACCTAAAACAATGGGGGTAATAGTGTCTTTGGGCATATCCATGACAACAAAGTCAGAGGGGATGTAAAACTTACCAACTTGCACGGGTACATCCTCAAGTATCCCAAGTGCGTACTTGACGGACCTATCCGCAAGTTGAATTGACATACTAGTGGGTCTCATCTCCCCCACACTAAGTCTCTTAGAAATAGAATAGGGTAAAAAACTAACACTAGCCCCTTGGTCACGCAAAGCTTCACTAGTACAGAAAAGACATTTGGCAAATAGATTACACAACGGTTGTAGTAAATAACCGTAGCGTATTATAAAATGCGACAGTCATTAGGCAGTGACTGATGCGAAATATTTATACCAAATACAACCGCATCAGTCAAAATATACGACCGATGCGAAATATATATGTAAAACAAAACCGCATCAGTCAAAATATACAACCGATGCGAAATATATATGTAAAACAAAACCGCATCAGTCAAAATATACGACCGATGCGAAATATATATGTAAAACAAAACCGCATCAGTCAAACATTACGACCGATGCGAAATAGTTTTGTATAACATACACAACGGTCACCATAACGTTGCATAATATAACCGCAAATTTTTAAAATTCAATACAACTTTTTTTATCATTTAATGATAAAATAATCATTAAAATAAATTTTAAAATAGATTTTAATATTTTTAAAATATAAACATTATAATTCAAAACTATATTAATAATATACTAGTACAATTTTGATATTAAAGACGTCCAAAATAGGATGCTTATATAAGGAACCGTCATCGAAAGAAACATCCTTTTAATCAAGATGATCAAAAGAAAGATGTCACCAAACCCTCGCCTCATCTCTTCGTCTTCTTCTCTTCTCTCCATCGAAAAATCCAGAAAAAGCTCGAGAAAATCATCGACAATGGCAGATCTAGCAACCAAAGAGAGAGAAGAGGAGAAGAACAACGATAACACTACTGCTGAAGATGAGGATACTGGTGCTCAAATCGCTCCTATTGTTAAACTTGAAGAAGTTGTTGTTACTACTGGTGAAGAAGATGAAGATCCTCTTCTCGATCTGTAAAATTTCTGATTCTTATTCTCGTTTTTTTTGTTCTTCGTTGATTTTTGATGAATCTCTTGTTTTTCGATTAGTTTGAAATTTGAAGGTTTTTGTTGCTGGTTTTGTGATTTGTGTTAGTTAGTTTGTTGTGAATTGTTGATGAATCTGCTGCTTTCGCGATTTGATAGTTTAGTATCAGATTGCGTGTTGCGAATTAACTTACTTCAATCTTTAATTTTTGATACTTCGATTGATTTTTAATGTTCGATTATTTGATGAATCTGCTGTTTTATGCGATTTGATTACTAGTATCGGATTACTTTGTTGCGAATTAATTTGGTTTTTGATTCATCTATGCGAATTATATTTATTATTGGCACGGTTCATCCTGATTTATGGTATGAATGCTATTTCCCGATTTCTAATTGATTTGATTTCGTGATCATCTTTCGATTCGATTTCGAGTTTTCTGATGAGAAATTTCGTTTAAAACGTTTGGATTTTGAATCTAATACAATGAATTGCTAGATTGAATGAATTCTTTTACCCTAAATTCCATAAGTTTGATTTTAATTTGTTAATTTGACCTAATTCAAGTTGTTTTTAATCAGTTTTGTGTATGTTAAATTCTTGAATTGATATCAAACTGATCTAACAGTGTGAAATATTTCCGTTTTTGGTTGCATAGAGTCGCATAGATGAATTGGTAATATATACATAATACTTGTTGTCTCTTCGATTTAGGAGATAAAATTACTTCTAGATTTCTAATATGACTTAGTTTTAATCCTGCAGGCGTGGACCTTCATTCGGTAGTCAGACTCTCGCTTTCAATCATTCTTCTGTTACTTGTGTGGGATCAGCAGATGCAACTCATTTCCGTTGACAGTGTTCAAGATCCCACACTAGAAAGAAAGGTATAACTGTATCATTTGTCACTTAACTCATTTCTGTGTAATTAATTTGGGATGTTGAGAGCGAATTCGATAACCATGGTTTTAATTTGGGGTTTGGAGTAATTACGTTTGAGTGGTCCATCAAATCTTTCCATTTATGATTACTTTTGGGTTTCCTTTGAAATAAATTGTATGTACAGATGTTGCAAAGTTGCTGCACATTTAGTGGGGTTTATATTGTGATTATTGATCTGATTTTTATTTGTGCCCCTTTTCCTAACTAAAAAATGATGAAAATGACCTTTTACTTCTTCCTTTTTTTTTCTCTTATGTTTGGTTTTGGAGTTCTTATTTTATTAATTGGGATGAATTTATGTTAATCTGATTTTAATTCGTCGTTTGCTGCAGATATAGAGCTTGTCATTAGGGTTCGATAAGATTATTGGTGCAATGGATGCTGCAGAGCTTGAAGAAAATCTTTTTGCAATCAGCGATGCCAAGGTGAATTTCTTTGCATCTAGTATGAAACTTGATAGAATGGAGATATTCATGTCGAATATAAATGGCAAATTCTAACTTCTGGCCGTAGAATCTTGTGACGATTCATCCCCGTTTAAATAATGTTAAAAGGGGATTGTGACTTGTGAGATGCCATAAGTTTGTGACTGTCACAAGCACGACTTGCTCAATACTATTAATGAAATCGTTATTTTTATTTTTCATAAGTTTGCATTAGTTTTTTTGTCCAATAATTTATGCTTAGTGTTCAAGATGTGTTTGGTTTGGTTGTACAGGTTGATGAAGGCTCAGACCCTTGGAGGCACCACTGTTGTTTTTTTCCACAGTGGTGTGTGATTCATGACCCCAGTTGTTCGGAAAGTATGCTAATAACAAACCAAGCAAGTTAGAGTTCAAGTATGAAACCCACTACTTCACTCAGCACCTTGATCACTTTAGCTTTTCCGATGTTCAAAAATTTAGTGAGTAATACAATTTCTTTTGTTTGAGGCTAATTATATAAAGTCTTTCAAAAGTTACTTTATGACAATTAAGCTAAGTAGGGTAATATTGTTAGTTGAACTATTTGTATTTGGAGTGATGCTTGAGGCTTATAATCCATGTAATTTCGGATTAATGCTAAATTTTTTTGTTCTAATGTAATTGAGACTTTGTTGGGTTTATTTGAGCTACTAATGGGGATAACATCGTATATTTTTTTTTATTAAAAAAAAGGAAAAGGCAACGGTTGTGAAAAACAACCGTAGCCTAAAGCGTATTTTTAGCAGCGGTTTAAAAAAAGACCGTAGCCTAAGACCCACTTTTTGTGACGGTTAAAAAAGGACCGTAGCCTAAGACCCACTTTTTGCAACGGTTAAAAAAAGAGCCGTAGCCTAATACTCACTTTTCGTGACGGCTACACAGAAGTCCGTAGCCTAAAACCTGTTTTTCGCAACGGTTAAATCTTTTAACCGATGCGAAATGTATTTTACGCTACGGTCAAACAACCGCTGCGAAAAGTATTAGATCTATTGCAACCCCAAAGAATACAACGGTCAACGACCGTTGCGAAATGTGGTTTTTAACCGTTGCAATATGCACTTTTTGTACTAGTGCTTGATTAACAACAACATTTCCAACCCAACAAGGGATGGAAAAGCTACCGGGATCCTCTAGTTTCTTTAGCATTTGATTCATGAGAATGGCACTACATTGTGCCGTGAGAGAGACACATTCTTTATCCTCTATTGTTCTCTTTTTGGTCAAGACCTCTTTCAAAAACTTAGAATAAAGAGGCATTTGAGAAATTACCTCCGTGAAGGGTAAACCTATCTCCACTTTCTTCAACATATCCACGAAACGGCTAAATTGGGCATTATCCTTGTGTGGCTTAACTCGTTTAGGAAAAGGTAATGGTGGGACAAAAGCAGGAGGCGGGGGAACATTGGATTCTTCTTCTTCTTCTTGCTTCGGCTAAACGTTCCGCCTCTTTTCTTTTTGTTTCTTCCGCTTCTATTTGCTCCTTTTTCTTTCTCTTAAATTCTCTTTGCTCAATGTCCTACTTTGAAGAATATCAAACTCCGCTTGTATTCCCCGGTTTCGTTTGAGGGAAGTGGGCGATGTCGCTTGTGGTGCACTTGGTTGATTGAAATTGGTTGGGGTGCTTTTAATGTTCATGTTCAAGTTCTTGTATGGGTCCTCAAGTTCTTTTCCACCTCTCAAAATGACGGCAATTTCTTGGTGTGGAGGGTCTTCTTGGGTTTTGGGTTTGCCCGAGCAAACCATGGGGTGGATGAATTGAGGCGGCGAAGGCTTTTGTTGCATCTTGTGATTCCCAAACCTTTAGCTTTGCTTTGGTATCTTGATGCTCACTCCATAGTTTCCCAACGGTTCTTTGCAAGTCACTAATATTATCCCATGGAACTCCTCCTTGACCAAATTTTAAATTGCTTGATTAGCCATAGATTGAGAGGGTTGATTAAATGGTTGTTGATTGTAACTTTGATTTCCTTGAAAATTGCCTTGGAACCCTTGATTGTATCCATGATTAAAGTGGTTACCATGTTGATTTTGGTAATTGTTGTAATTGTTTGGAACATGGAAGTTGCTACCTTGTTGATTGAAGTTGCTCCTTTGGTGAGGAGGCAAATATGGGGACATCTTTGGAGGACCTTGATTAAAAGGCCTATGTTGACTTGGATTAAATGGCCTCGGTTGACTCCCTTGGGCACGTGGTATAGGATTTTGAACATTTTGGTTTCCATAAGAGATGTTGGGATGAAACCTTGTGCTGGCATTGTAGGTATTAGAAAAGGGATCAAATTGAGGTCTTTGCCCATACACTTGTATAGCTTGGACTTCATTTGGCTCTTCAAAATAAGTTTCTTCATTAGGAATGTCAGAGCTAGAATCATGGTCATAATTGCCACAATGATCACAATGAACTTCCCATGTTATTTTTTTAGGAGGTGATGGTTGCCTTGTTGGAACACTTCCTTGAATTTGGTACATGCCTCTAGGAGTAGGCTTGGAACTCATGGCATCCATTCTCTTTGTTAATTCTTTGACTTGTGCTTGAAGTTTCTATTCATTAGAACTCTTAGATGAGTTCACTTCAACTTTCTTTCTAGAATCCCTCGATTGACCCATTCTAGAACCACTCCTTGCCATCCTTTCAATAAGATTCTTAGATGCCTCATCGGTAAGGGAAGAGAAGTCTCCTCCAGCAGTCGAATTGAGGTTCTCCTTGGTTCTCGATGAAATGGTGTTGTAAAATGTTTGACTTGTTAGCCAATCGGGTATTCCATGGTGAGGGCACTTGCGTAATAAATCTCTAAATCTTTCCCAAGCCTCACTCAGGCTTTCAAATTCATCTTGCTTGAATGTTTGTATTTCCATGCGATATTGGTTGGTCTTTGACGGTAGAAAATATTTCTCTAAGAAGGCATTTGATGATTGAGCTCATGTTGTGAATATATTAGTGGGATGACCATGAAGCCATCTACGAGCTCCATCTCTCAATGTCTTTGGAAATAATAATCGGTCCAATTGGCATGAAGTTAACCCGTTGAGACAGGCCCCTACTAATTTTTCTTTAAATGAAGCGATGTGCTCTTGGGCATCTTCTTGGGAAAAAGTATCTTGTTGAAACGCATTTGTCAAAGAAGCTTTCAATTCATAATTCTCGGGTATTACCCCGAAATCAACCGGTGAAGGTGTTTTTTCATGTGTAAGTTGCGAATGGAAGGCTAAGGTCACCATTGGTTGAATTGGTGGTGGTGATGAATTTGGATTTGGATGATTTGGAGGGGTTAGATTTTGATTTGGTGGTGGTGTTTTTGGTGATGGTGGGGTTGGTGGTGAATTTTGTGAAATGGATGATGTGGAAGGATTATTTGGGATGAGAACACTTGGTGTAGAAGGTGTAGAGGGTGTATGTGATGTGGGTGGTATAATGGGATTACAGTTAGAAGGATGTGGAATAATAGTGGTTGAGTTATTACCCCGAAAACGCAAAGCTCTAAATGTTCTTTCCGGCTCCGGATCAAACCACAAGGACGATGATGTATTCCTTGGCATAAACTCAATTAAACAATAAGTCTCCTAGCACCTAACGGTACTAGGGAAGAGGGGGAAATAAGCTAAATTAAAGCAAATAACTAAACACAATAACTAAAAACGCAAATACTCGCTGTTCCCCGGCAACGGCGCCATTTTTTGATCGCCTCCCAATCGGATCAGTCATTTAGCGAAGGATGGGGTATCAAACAATATTTATACGCTCGCATAAACACAAAAACTAATAGAGTATTCGTGGTATGTCGAGGTCGGTCCACAGGGAACGGAACGATATTGAGTTAAAAGCAACGTGTTTGGGATCTAGAGTAGGGGTTTTAAAGGTCGAGTCTATGCTAGAAATGCGGTAAAAGACGGAAATTAAATGACAAGAGAAATAAAAATAGAAAAAACAAGAAATGATCAATCAAGGAAAAGGTGTTAGGGGGAAGTCGGGATTCGGAAATTGGGGTCTAAGAGCCTCGGAATCGGGTTGGTCACAACATCGATAAGGGGAGAATGCCACTTCTCGATTTCTTCACCCAACTCACCTAAAAACCCGCTTTCGGGACAAAGAAGGGTAAGTCTCAAGTTAAGGTAATTTCTACCCCGAGTTTCCTCATATCGATAGAAATGAGTCAAGGTCGGTCTAGTTGGCCGGACTAAAACAACGATGACACAACAACCATAAACAAGATAAACCAACAAGCAAGCAACCCACCAACATCCCTCAATTCTAATAATCCAAAGTCCTCATCCCTAAACCCCCAACAAGAAATCTACTCACTACTCATAATGGAAAACAACAAAACATTAACAAAGGAGAAAATAACTACAACATGCATATTAACTAAATCTAAGGAAAATAACAACAAAACGATAAGGAAATTACGATCTACAAAATTAACCACAAAACTATGTGATGGGGGTCGGTATCCAGCCTCGGGTCGCCTGCCAGTCAGGCCCCAGGGCGCCCAATCCCTGAATAAGAGATGACCTACTCAGCAGACCTCCTAGCGATGTCATTAAAAACTCCAAGTGAATGGCCTTAACCATTTAGCCGCCTGGAACGGCCTTGCCGCCTGTCAAGCAGGGCAGACCACGTTTCCAGCCTGCTTCCAGGGCGCTCCCACCCAAGCAGGATCAAAGGAGGACCGAGGACCCATCCGTCATTCTACCTAAGGTAAGGGGAAGTGAGTGGACAAGGTGAGCCCATGTGTCACACAAGTATCCACCCATTTCCCTCTTCTCTTTTCTCTTTTCCTCTCTCTTGTGGGAAGGTATAAATACTTTCCCATTTCCCACATGAGAGGGGTTGGATTTTTTCTCTCTAGACTCTTACTCCTAAAAAACCACCTGGTTCCTCACGAGCTAGGTTCATCAAGGCATTTCACGGACTAACTTAGGCATCGGAGAGGGTTTCCTCGGACAACCTCCGAGGCCCTGTGCGTTCATTGTGCAGGGAGCAGACCAACTCCGCCGGGAAGGTCCAACCAAGGGAGTGAGACAAGGAGAGGTTTAAGGAAGTCAGACGATCAATTGTTCACAAATAACTCAATTATACAACCCGGATCCAGAGCCGGGTTAATTGTTTTCGTGACCGGAACACTATGAAAGAAATGCAATCAACAAAATAGACTAGAAAATAATCTAGAACAACATAAATTAGATCTAGAGAAATTAACAACACTAAGATGATCAAAATAACAATCAACAAAATAAAACATAAAACAATCTAAAACAACATAAATAAAAATGATCAAAACAAGACAATAATGAAAGAACAATTAAATGAACAATTTTAAAAGGGCAATATTAAATCTAAACTAGAGATTAGAGACTGAAAGAGAAATATATCAACTATGAAGATTAACAATAAAGAAGAAGATTGCATAAATAAAGGATGAAACTTTGATGAAGAGGATAGAGTATTTATCACTAATCCTTTAATAATCTTCACAAATCTTCAATAAATACATGAAATAATCTTCTACAAAGCTTGAAAACAAGATCTGGGAAAAGGAAATTGATGAAAACTATGAAGATGTACTACTAAATTACTAAGTATACTACAACAAATTAACACTTGCATCACGATTTATGCCACGGGAATTTGTTATTTGTGGCTAAACTTTACCTAGCTACGGGAGAAATTTGATTCACTACTTGGGAAAAAAATATGGCACGAGAACATTTTTTCCCATGGCAAAAATTCACTTGCGCCACGAGGTTTATTAAAGTCGTGCCCAATAATCACTCTTGCCACGAAAGATGCCACACCCGTGGCAAAAATATATTTAGCCACGAACTTTTTCAGTGGCAAATATTATTTAGCCACGACATAATTAACTTCCATGGCGAAATTATTTTTTAGCCACAGATTTAATAAACGCATGTGGCTAATGGTTCTCCAAACTTTAATCAAATTACATTCAAGTTAAGCCGATTGTCAAATACTGATCTTAAAAAATTCATTAAAATTCAAAGTTAAAGATAATATGAAAAAAAAATATTAAATTTGAAAATATTTTATTAATTAAAAAATTGGTATTATTTTATTTAGTTTTAAGAAAAAAAATTGATTTTTTGTAAAATTAAATACAAGAAAACTTTGGTGGTCTAATTTGTTGATTTTTATACTAATCATCATTTTTGAAGTAATTGCTTTCTCTTAATTTAGCGATATGTTTTATTAAAATTCTATAATCTTATGTATGACTTTTGAAAGACAACTAACATTTACATTGTAGGATTATACCAGTGCGAAAGCGGAATTTCAGGAAATAATTTCTAACACCAATTCAAGAATACAAGCACAATATATAGATGAATCAGAACAAAAGTAGGTCGAGAAATACATACCCTCGTAGCGTAAATTCCTCGATATACAAGTCAGAGAGATACCAGAGAGCCCCACGTGTTGCTCCTCTACTCGGTCCACCAACCCAGTCGGAATCCCACGTCTGCTAGGACGAAAGAGATAGAACAATTCTCTCTCTTACTTTTTGGGTGCTTGAGGCAGTAAACTGAACTAGCTTAGATTTGAGTTTCTCCTTGGTTGATTCTCAATCTTCTTATGACTCATATACCATATCTTATATAGTAGTAGAGTTTAGATAAAACCAAGAAACTAACCGGGTCTCATAAGTAGTCACAGCCTAATACCTCACAAGTCCACAATAGGCCTGTTTAGTTTCTGATTGTGTGACCTTATAGGATTATATATCCATAGTTATCAGCCCAATCGAATTGGACTAATTATCATAATTATTCTCTAGCAAGCAATTATGAATTTCTATAATATATAATGATTATCTACATAATTATATCCTATATTATATTTAGTAATTGCCGGAAATGTCTTAGGATATATTCCTTCAATCTCCCACTTTTCCGAAGACAATAAGGCAATCTTCAAATTCCTTAAGTCGCTTCATGTCGAATTTGATCACATCTAAACATCTCATGATTAATGTGTCGCTTATCAAATTCATTTTCTCGATCTCCGAGTTCGAACTGTTCCTGAATAAATTAACTCCTTAATCCATTCCTCGCATGGCCATGCATTTTTCAGTTCTCCCTCATCAAGGGGCCCAGACACCAATCCTATCATATTGGAGGACTTATCCAGTCTTGTATCATCCAAAACTCCCACTCAATTCTTAGTATGCATGACAAATGTCTTTATAACCTCCTTTTACGGCGCGGCGTTTGACAGTGTCAATGCACAACTAACTGTATCATGGTTGCAATGATATGCTCATGTCAAAGGAATCCACTAAACATAGTTTGATTATACCTTAGAATCCACTTTGGTCAAGTCGCAATATATCCAATATATCCACTCGATTTGAACAAACATCTCCATGTTTCCATAGCCCATGGAATTGAGCTATCCAACAATCTCGTGCTAGTCATTCAATGCATCACTTATGTCCAATTGAGTGATGCTGACTAGGGACACAAATAAGTTGTGATCTCTGTTCACCGATTGTTTTCCATTTATCAAAACACTTTTGATAAATCCTATAGAGAACTCACACACTTTCTGGACATTTTATTTAACACTAAACCAATGATTAAATAAGTATCAATGATATAGATGAACATTCCAAACATCAATCATGTTTCAATAACTGTATTTCTTTGAGCGTGGATGTAGTAATAGCGATCGATGCTGCATATGTGAAATTGATCCTGAGACTACGAACCATTTGTTTTTTGAATGTCTGTATAGCACTAGACTCATTTTGGGAGTGGAAAACTGGTGCGGACTTAATCTACGAAGGATCGCAAGGGGCTGCTCGGATAGTAATGGCATTATCTATAAAGCTTCTGTTGTTGCCTGGACCGCTTGTCACTATGTAATCTGGACCCAACGGAACTTGACTAGAATGGAGTTTCGTCTGAAGAAACGAGGCTGATCGTTGATGAGATAATAAGGTATGCTAAGAAGAGAATCATGAGCAAAGTAACTAACAATATTTCTTGATTCGAAAGGGAGTGGCTTCGGAAATGGGGTGTTATCTAAATTGTACTAGCTTTATGCTTTGTCGGTTGCCTAAAGTGGAGCGCATAGGCTAAAGCTCTACTACTTCGTTTGTAATCTGTACATTTGCTCAGTAATATAATTCACATTTTACCAAAAAAAAAAACTGTATTTCTCCAAATACAATTTCAACGCTAATCTCCATTAGCTTAAATCCCATAGACCTAGTATGACTCTCATACCTAGGTTGTGGGAACGGCTTAGTCAAATAGATTTTCGACATTTTGCATTGTTTCGAACCTTGCAAACTACCTTTGCAGCATTTGTCGTTGCTATATACTTGATATCTTATGTAAAATCTCCGAGAGTCCATTAAGACAAAGAATGAAACCAAACTACTGTGGAAGTCATCTTTAGTCACTACAGAAACTCGCAACAGAGTAACTTGTAATAACCAACTCAAATTCTCCACCGCATACCCAGAAGTCGTCCTTAATTCTTCTCAAGTACTTAAGGATGTTCTTCACGACAACTCAGTGTCAAACACTCAAGTTTGTCTGGTATTTGGGTCATCATGAATATAACAAGATTCTTATCATCATAAGTCTATTGACTAAGTCCAATAATCATCCTCAATCTATCTCCGTAGATCTTGATGTCAAATATGTAATCTGTCTCTCCTAGATCCTTCATAGCGAAGCAATAGTATGACCATCCCTTGACTGTCTCAAGTACGGATACATTGTTTCCTATGATTAGTATGTCATCCACATACAATACTAGGAAAATAATAATACTCCCACTTAACTTCACATCCTCTTCCAAGAACTTCTTCGAGAAAGCGGTTTGACATCCATTTTAGCACGACTAATCTTAGTCACCTTATGGAGTCCTGACTTACCAAAGCATCCTTGTAGGTAGTTAGTTTCTTATTTTCCAAAATCATTATTTTGGAACATTCCATCAAATTAGTTTCTACAAACCTTTTCGATGGAATATAAGATCTACTAGTTCTACAATGTTGAACTACAACCTTTAGATAATTAGCAGATGGGTGTGGGTTGTGAGTCGAACCTACATCACCACCTTTTACAACATCCTTATGTTGTGCCATCTCACTTAGTTGTTGCTCGTCATCACGAACTCCTTCAAGATATATACTACTCCCACTTGACTTTTTGGAACAAACACCTTTTCCAAAAAGACACCACCACAAGCAACAACTACTTTGTTTACGCTTTAGGTGTAGAAGTAATATCTGGTAGTCTATTCAGAATAGACCATAAAAGAAGACTTAAGAACATTTCCAATCCATATCACGTATATGGTGTCTCTTTTACTGCTTCTGTCAGAATAATGTTAAGTGTGAATGTTGCATTCTAAATGCAAACCCGGATATAAAAATAGAAGCTCAGCAGGACTTATCTTATATTTCTCACTGTTGATGTTATAGATGTGTGTTTCTAAAACTGTAACACCCGCTATTATTCCTAAGCGTTTTTATTTTTTTTTTTCCGTTAGGACTCCGTCTTAACTCCTGTCACTTTTGGCCTCATATTTCATCATTTTACTAAGCTCTATTTTAATTTTTGAGTTTAATAATTTTTATTTTTAATTTCAAAGATTTAAATCCTTTTAAATCCATTTATTTGGTTTCTTCGTAAACTAATTAATTTTTCCGCAAGGAATTCTATTTCTCTTCGAATTGACATTTTTTTTAAGCTTGGATTTAAGTTATTCCTTTTCCTAAAAATGTTTGAATACGTTTCTATAATATTTTCAACTAGTAAATATTTTTATTTACAAAAATTAGTTGTTAATGATTTTTATTACGAAGCTTCGCGAATAATTATTTTCTTACGCGAGGTTTACTCGAATTACTTTGAAATGCCTTTAACTATTTTCCGATTATACTTTTTATCAAATTATAAAAATTTTGAGACCATTTACTCACATTTTGGACCAACTAAGCCCTTGGTCACAAGTTTTATTACGTTTTATTTAAACGTTGCATTTTATCACGTTAAAACGTAAACATAAGATAAATTATTTTCATTCATTGTAGCATTAGTATCAAGACTTTTCATACTCCTTCATCAACCCTTTTGGCCAGCCACTTTATGTGTAAATCACATAGTTTTCATCAACAAATTTATTCTCATTTATATTTTGAAAAAAAACCATCCATTTCCATACTACACCTTATTCATTCATCAAGTAAAAAAAATCTATCATCACCTTCTCTTGGCCGTGGCACTTTCTCTCCATCCTAGGATTATTTTGCTTCAATTCTAGTCTTAATCGACTCAAATTCATCGTCAAATAATCCTCTTTCCGTTCTCTTCGTTAAGGTATTAATGCACGTCGTTTTCGATCAATTTTTACCTTGATTTTTATTAGTTTTCTCATGGTATTTTTCTGCCATGATTTCCATGTTTGGTAGTATTTTTGGACGATCCCGAAGCCGACGAATATATTATCGACTCAGACTTGGAGTAGAGGTAACGTCGATGTTACTCGGTATTTCAAGATTTTAATTGAGTATTTGCATGTATATTTTTATATTTTATTTTGGCAATATATGTATGTCACGGATTCTGAAAAAAATTTAAAGTTGAAATTTGCATGTTTCGATATTTTTATCGCTTTTACGAGATTAACGATTAAATTGTTATATTAATTTGTAAAATCGTAATAATCGGCCTAAACATGTAATATATGTTTATATTCTGGAAAAAATGTTGTTTTTGATGATTTTTAGTAATTTAGTATTTTTCTGATATTTTTGATATCGATTATTGAATTATTACCGTTTTCGGACAAAAACGATTAAAAACCAATTTTTAGTTCTAGTACTTAAACATTTTATTTTAATCTGATTTTTGACGTGGTGAAACTTTCTGGTGAAATAGAATTTTCTGAAATTTTTCATAATTTTTATTAATTGT
This sequence comes from Agrostemma githago, assembly GCA_958450325.1. NCBI lineage: Eukaryota > Viridiplantae > Streptophyta > Magnoliopsida > Caryophyllales > Caryophyllaceae > Agrostemma > Agrostemma githago. Next base: position 60,675,226 of record OY288240.1, read on the forward strand.
TAAGTGGATGAATTAATTAATCACTTTAAATCATCGTTTATCGTTAAAACCGTGTTTGTTGTTTAAATTCTCGATTTCTGGTCTTTGGTTTAAATCTGGAAAAAATTATGATTCTGATGATTTCACATTTAAATGTCATTTTATGATTTTTAGTGCCTTGATAAAATGTTAGGAACGATAAATTTTATTAATGTAATCGTTAATTGTGAAAACGGGTTTTAAAGACGGTTTTGACGGGATTTATTAAATCTGGAATTTTTGGAAATCTGGAAAAATGGTAGATTCTGGAAAATCATGATTTTTAGGTTTGATAATAATTTTTGGATATTAATACTTAAATCGTTTTGTAATTACTATTTTTATTAATCGTTATTGTCGAGATTTGACGATTAACGAGAAAACGCTTTTAAAACCGAGTTTTAGAATTCTGGAAATTTTCTTTTCTGGACAGAATGTCCATAAATATAATTTAACTATTTTACGTAATTTTTGTACTATTTATTATAGTCTTTAATTAATAAATATTGATTTTCGGACAAATTGTGATTTATCGTTAAAATGCTTCGTCTTACCTAAAAGAATTATTTTTCCAGCAATTTTGAAAGTATTTAAATCTGAAACTTTAAGTGTTAAATCATCCCTTAACATACTCTAAACATATTTGTTGGTTTAAGTAAATAAAGACGTTCAAATATTTAATTTGATGTTTGCCGTAAAATCCTATTTATAATTTTATTTGTCGAAACTAATAATAATTAGGAAATTTGAGTTTTATAAATTTTGGAAACACCCTAATTAGTAGTAATAAAATGTTTAAGACATTTTTAATCATTTTATAATGCTTATACGATATTTTAATAATTTCATAAAATTAAATGTTCACTTTGGTAATTAATATCGTTAAGGCCGAAAGTATTGGTTTTATAAATCTATTATGTTTACTAAAAATGTGATGTTAGTATAAACTAATATTTTTGCTATTTTGATATGGTGCTATTTTTGGTAAAGTTTCTAAAAATAGAAGTTTCCTAAAATAGAAAGTTTCCTCTTTTGGGAAGTGATTCCTTTTTCTTTTGTTCTCTTATTATTTATAATGATTATATCTTTTGAAAATCGATAATGGCTTGTTTTGGAGTTATGGAATAAGGATAAGTGTGGGGTTAGAGTAATACAGTCTAGGATGTACTGTTTTGCCATCAACTATAAGGCTGGTGTATCCATTTGGGATGCATTGGTTGTTGAACTGGATACATTTGGTGTCCAGGAGTATATGTGCATTGTGCCCTTAAGCTAGATATCGCATCGTGTTAGTCGCCGTCAGTTGAACTGGATACATTTGGTATCTAGGAGGGGTGTATATTACTTAAGCTAGGACCTCGCATGATAAGTCGACGTCCTATTATGGTTGAGTTGCCTAGTTAGAGACCTTGGATCTTCGCTGCGTGTGAAGTTGGTGTCTGAGTTCTCGAAGCTAGTTTTTAGTATATCCCTAGTGAAAGTCTGGCCTTGTGCACACTAACCGAATATCCATAACGCCATTTTGAATATTTTTATTGTTATCGATATAATTTGATTTGCAGGTTGGCAAATATTTTTATGTTTCTTCGGAAATCCTTTTTATTAATTTGTTTTACGCTAAAGCCTATTTTAATATGCTGTTTTACTGTTTTCCATTTTTACTATTTTTCCTATATTAGTAATTACTGTTTTAAAATCCTGTTATACGGCTGGGAGAACGTTGACGTTGCTCCCCACTGATTGTGGCTGTTATGTTTTAACATGGCAGGTATACGTGTTTGTTTTCCGGTGGGTGTGGGCTAGCGAGCAGTCTTGGATCCTGCTTGATCTTTTTAACAATTATGTCTTAAGGATTGTTTAACCTCTTTGTGGATTGTTTTAAATTTTAGCCATTTTTTATGTATGGCATACGTTTGACTTTACCAATTTAATTTAATAAGACATAGTTACAGTGTGTTTTAATCCCGACTCTACAGTGTTTCCGCCACTGTATCGCGTTAGAATTTCTAGGGGATTACAAAAACATACAAACTATTTGATAATTTAGCGGAAAAATAGAACATTTCATTCAAATATGCATAATACCAATTATTCTCAACATTAGATGAATAACTTTTGGAATCAAAACCAGAAACCAAAACATAGTTCATAGTAGTAGTTCGAACAAAATAACCATTACTGAGTTCTTAAACTAAAAAATAATATAGAGACAAAGCTAGACTATAGGCTTCTAGTGCAGCAACTCTTGCTCCATTATCAACCAGTGGATCTACTTTTCTCATTTTCCAGCATTCTCCTCCTTTTTAGTCCCTACACATTACATATAATGTGAGTACTATAACTTGGTATCGAATACCGTGGATGTAGAAATTGCTAAATTCACTTCTATAACAGAATTTACCTGAGGTAGAAAGACCATTTTTCTTATCCTCCAGGTACTTGGGATAGTTCCTCTTCCAATGGCCAACCTTTTGACAATGGAAGCATTCTTGTTTAGCTGCAACCTTCTCTTTTGATCTAGCCTTTCCCTTTCCAGAAGAATCGGACTTGGCTACTTCCTTGCCTTTATCCTTCTTAGAGTTTTGCCCAGGCCCAGTCTTTTTGAACTTTTTCCCTTTACAAATCATAAGAACATCTTTATTTTCCTTTTCTGGTGCATTCGGGATGTTCCTCTGATAAGTGTGGTTTGTAGTGCTTAGTTTGTTGTGTTTTGGTCCCATTTTCCTTGCGGAATCGCTCCTTGGGAGCGGTTCATGGGCTACTTATGCTTCCTCTAGTTCGTTTCAGGTTCCCGAGACCATTCATGGAGAATTGGAACGATTCTGACTCGTTTCATACACTTTTTGGAGCCAACGAAGTGAAGGAACGATCACTCGATGCCTTGGATTCGATCCCGAGACCTTGGGACCCGATCCCGAGCCCCTTAGACTCGATCCCGAGACCCGAGAGTCAATGAGAAGCCCATGAGAAGCAAGGAGGGACCTTAAAGATCATATTGGAGGCCTACAAGACCCATCCCCGACGGGAAGGACCTCATCCCGTCCGGGATGAGGTGCGCAAATTGCGATGGTTCTGTTTTGGACCCGTCCCGGTCGGGACCAACCCGTCCCGGTCGGGACCAACCCGTCCCGGTCGGGATCAGACCGTCCCGGACGGGACCATCTCGTCCCGGACGGGATGGCTCAGCTGTAGCCGCGTGAGTTTTATCTTCCTCCTTCATTCTTGTAACCCTATAAATACTCCTCCCTTGTATTGTTTAAGGAGCATACTTTACCCTAGATTATTTTAGACCTCTCTTAAGCATTCAAAACCCTAATTAGCCTCTCTTCATCTCTAGTTAATCTTTAATTAATCTTAGTTTAATCTTTGTAATTAATCTTGTATTAAGGAGATTCTTGAAGATTATTCCAAGCTTGACAACCTTGGAGTTTTATTTGGGTTTCTTATTAATTCAAGTTCTCATCTTTTTCATCCTATTGTAGTGGGTATAATTTCTTTTCTCATCTTTACATATTGTTTATTTGTTCTTGTTTGTTCATGATGAATGTTGGGTTATTTATGTTGATTTCTCTTAGCATTGTTATTGTTAGTTTGATAATGAGTGAGTAGATTCCTTGTGGGGTTAGTAGGGGGATTAAGTGTGGATTATGGGTGATTAGGGCTTGATTGTGGGTAAAGGTGATTCATTTGTTGCTAGTCACTTATTGGGCTCACTATGTGTTTGTTGTATTGCTTGTATGGGTAGTAGTGGCCAATGCTTCTCATGCTTGTTCTCTCCTTCTCATTGTGTATTCGATTTGTGGTTGAATGTTTGTGTTTTGAGTAGAATCTTGCATGAATGTTCGGGTCTAGTCTTAGACACGAGAGTGCGGACTTGGGCTTTGGCGCGAGAGCGGAAACCGACCTTAGTAACTAAGTGGCACCTACACCCTTGATTACCCAATCATCCTACTATGCTTATGAACCCGACCTAACCCTACTCCCTTCCATACTTGATTCATCCTTCTAGTTAGTGATCATTTCTCTAGTTCACTGTTTAGTTGGTATTTAGTTATCTCATTTAGCCTTGTTATAGCTAGTTTGTTATTAGTCTAGTCCTTACCTCTTCTCCCATCATAGATTGTCAATCATCATTCTCTTTGTGTTTGTTGTGACTTAGCCTTGTTTTAGGTGGACCTAGTCTAGACTCTACAATACCGTCTCCGTGGACACGACCCGACTTACCCTAACTACCGTTAGGATTAGTTGGTTATATATTGATCGGTAGGACCCGCGGCAAATCCTTACCATCATCCTCTCAGCCTGAATTAACATACCATGCAACTCTTGCAAGGTCATTTTCCCTTCTTGCATACAAAAGTTCAAACGAAAGTTTCGAAAACCTTCGTGTATTGAATTGATCACAATATCAATAACTAGCTCAGGTGGATAAGCAAAACCAAGTTTTTCCATGACCTGAAAGTGTGCAATCATATTGAACACATGTGGTCCAACTGGCTCACCATATGTCAACTTGCATTCTAGTAACCTGCGATTAGCCTCAAATCTCTCTAGCCTAGCATGTTTCTGAAACATGGTTTTCAGCTGTGCCATAATGTTGTATGCATCCATACCATCAAAACGCTTTTGAAAGCCTGGTTCCATGCATGCAAGTATTAGACACGTGACTTGCACGCTTGTCGAAATGATTTTCTTTCTAACTTTCTTTTGGACATCCGATGCCGTTGCAGAGAGTGCCCCAGGAAGAGCACTGTCCAAAACAGACTCCTTTCCTTCACATCTAAGAACAATTCTCAGATTTCTTTCTCAATCAAGGAAGTTGTTAGCATTCAGTTTGTCCTTCTCAAGGACAGAGCGCAGATTAAAAGCAGAGTTGTTGTTGTTACTAGTCATTATTTCTACATAAACAAAAAGAACAAGCGAGTATAAGCAAAATGTTCATCAAAGCAGTTTAAAAACAACCTTTTAAAGTACCAAATGCCCTTTAAAAATCATCCCTTAAAAGGCATATAACCAAGACCCTCTCCCACTATTCATTAAACGGACTTTGGCCCTGCCTTTAATTAAATAGTGTTTAAGGTAAGTAACAACCTTACTAATTATAACTGACTTATAATTCTTGGTCGACGTGTTTAACAACTCCTTGTCAAACATATCTCCTTTGTTTCGAAACCCAAAACTTTATCTTTTGATAGTTCCGTTGAGTCAAACCAAACATTAACGTGTGAATTTTATAAATTCACCCTATTATCCCCGGAATAACGATCAACACCCTGCTTTGGCAGAACTTATCAATCGTGTTCTAGGGCTTCATAGGTGTTGTTTGGAAAAACATAAGACTCAATATTACTTATTTGGGGATCAAATGTCGGTTATTTACTGTGAACTCATAACAAAACAACCACATTCACATAATAAAGCAAGCATAAAACGAACTTAAATGCAAGCATAAAAATAAGAGATCTAGTATGGCCCCTAAACTAACTAGGTCCAAAAGCTTCATCCTCCATCCTTCATGAAATCTCCCTTGAATCGTTTGGATCTCCATCCTCCATCTTCTCGGGACTTCGTCTTCAAATTACATTTATTTTCACTAATTACAACTTAACTAGTAAAATAAAACAATAAATTATTACATTGCAATGCGATGCGCCCGTAATCGTATTAACTAAAATAATTATACATTGCACGCTTAACAAGACGAAAAAATAATTAAAAATTATTACAACGAATAACGATACGCAGATCGTAAACCATCCTAGTTTGGGTCATACTAGTCACAAGCCAATCTCATAACAATTATAATGGCATTCAGGCGCCGCAATTACATTACGCAAAAAAAAGAAAAAATAATGTATCTCATTCATAATCTAATTAACGATTAATTAGAATAAAACTTGAAATTAGTAACACGACTTAACTCTTAAGTCGTAAACTAATCGCAGAACCAACTTTAGTAACACGACTTAATGATTAAGTCGTAAACTAAACAAACGAATTTATTATGATTCAATCTATAATATTTTATCATGGGGTAATCATATTACTAAAATTTAGCATTATTGAATAATTAAAAAAAATTAAATTTTAAAAATCAGGAACCTTGAAATTCTCAATTTCATGTTTATTTGGCCCAAAAGGAACCACCTCTATTTGCAACTATTTGCAGATCCAAGATGCATAAATGGGCCAAAGTCAAAACACATCAGCCATCATTTTTAAGTCCTTAAAACCATGTTCAGTGGGTTAATAGCACACCTCATTTGTACTTAGCCCAACTAACAAACACACCACCCAACAACCACAACATTGGTGGTAACCTAAACCCTAGCCCCCAACCGTAAACTTTAATCCCACCGTGAACACGGCAACAACTGCCGCAAAACACCTCACCTAGGTGTTCGGTTGCTGCGCGTGGTCAACCAGCACGAGATCCGGCCACCATGACCGGAAAAACAATCCGACACTGACGCCTCGTGACCGATATCATCCACATATCAATCACAGGCAACCATTGCCTGCACGTCGTGACCGATTCCTCGTCCTGTGTTGTCAGTGTTCTTGGCCAACGATTGGCCATGAAGTTGTCTACTACGGTCGACAGCCACCACTCATAACCCTTGCTTGTCTGATCTCTCCGACCAATGTTTGGCCCGGATGACCTCAAGTACGAGTGCCTTTAGATGCCAGCCTTCCCTCTCAATCTTTCTTATATTCTTTTTATTTTCTCAAAATAAAGTTAATTTGAAGAAGATGGAGAGCAGAATGGGTAAAAGGAAAAAACATGATGATAGCAATATTGAACGTGCAACATACTGAAACCCGTTTTCAATTATTTTAGCCAAATCCATACAAAAACTATCTTTTTATATAATTTGGTTCAATAAAAGTTTCGATATAAATTATCATATAATTATAGAAATATAAAAGAAAAATTTAATCTTTGACCGTAAAAATCCAATTTTCATCGATTCTCCTTAAAAATTTAATCAACCAATATCTCCATATTAGTTATGCCAATTATTCAATGATAAACTAGAGATTATAATCGAATCACAATAAAGACGCAAAAATAATACGAATCTGATCACATGAATATTATGCTAGAGGCTCTGATACCACTGTAGGATTATACCGGTGCAAAAGCGGAATTTCAGGAAACAATTTCCTAACACCAATCCAAGAATACAAGCACAATATATATATGAATCAGGACAAAAGTAGGTCAAGAAATACATACCCTCGTAGCGTAAATTTCTCGATATACAAGACAGAGAGATACCAAAGAGCCCCACGTGTTGCTCCTCTACTCGGTCCACCAACCCAGTCGGAATCTCATGTCTGCTAGGACGGAAGAGATAGAACAATTCTCTCTCTTACTTTTAGGGTGCTTGAGGCAGTAAACTGAACTACCTTAGATTTGAGTTTGTCCATGGTTGATTCTCAATCTCCTTATGACTCATACACCATATCAATATATATATATATTTTAGGCTTTTTTCGAGCGATCTCATTGGTCCGTTCAATCAAACCTCAAATTAGGAAAGTATCATAAGTAAATAAAAATCAATTAGAATCTTTTAATTGTTACAATATATATTTAATCTATTATATTAATATGATGTTTTACAATTCTAAGCTAAAAACCTTTAGAGTTCATTTTTTAAAAACATTATCGTAAAATAAATTATAAAAATGAAATATTTAGATTCGTGGTAAAAAATGCTTTCATTAGAGTATAAATTTAATATCATTTGTTTCACGTTGTGTGATGAATTTATATAATATCACAGTTTTAAATTTATCTCACATCGACAAATTACAATATGATGATGAAATTCTATATTATAAATATGAGTAATCATTCGTTCTTTGATATCTACCAAAAGTCTTTTGAATCTCAAAAAGAGTTTCTTAGACTATAAACCTTAGTAATTATCCTACATCGAGATGATGAAATTTTATATTATAAATAAGAATAATCATTCGTTTTAAATATCGACCAAGAAAAACTTTTAAATTATCCCACATCGAAAAATTATGATGGGATACTATAAACTTAAATAAATTATTAAAAATATGATAAGTTGATGAATTCTATATTATAAATAAGACTAATCATTCGTTATTAAATATCAATCAAAAAAACTTTTAAGTCTTAAAAAATCGAAAAATTATAATAAGGTGATGAAACTTTATATTATAAATGTTAACCAAAAATATTTTGAGTCTTAAAATATATATTAAGACTATAAACTTAACTAAAACTATCTCACATTTGAAAAATTATAAAGTTTCGTCAAACATAAATCTTTTGAGTCTTAAAAAAGTTGTCAAGACTATACACTTAAATAAAGAAATTATAATAAGGTGATGAAATTCTATATTATAAATAAAACTAAAAAAAATCTTTAGACATCAACGAAGTTAAGTAATTCTTCCCCATCGAAAAATTATGATGAGCTTATGAAGAGTAATCATCGTTTTTAAATATCAACCAACAAAAAAACTTTTGTTTTTTAAAAAAAAACTATGATGAAATTTTATGTCATTTTTTTTAAAATTATGATGAAGCCATGAATTTGTAGTCTTGAGTTTATAAAGGATCTTAATAAGACTACAAACTTAAAATTATCCCACATCAAAACAATTAAAATAAGTTACGGTAATGATTCTATATTATAAATAAGACTACAAATTTTAGTTAAATTTATCCCACATCGACAAATTATAATAAGGTGATTGATTTTTATATTATAAATAAGACTAATTATTTGTTTTTATATTCTTAGATATCAATCAAAATCTTTTGAGTCTTAAAGGAACTATTAAGACTATAAACTTGAGTAAATTATCCCACATCGAAAAATTATACCCCTCTCTTTTGAGTCTTAAAACACTCTTAAGGCTATCCCACATCAAAAAATTATACTCCCTTCGGTCGCATCATTTCATTAAAATACCCCTCACAATAAAAGATATTAAGGTAATGGAGAAAAAAATAGTGAATGAAGAGAGTATAATAAGACGATGAAATTCTATTATATAAATAAAAGTAGTCATTTCTCCTATTCTATATTATAAATAAGATTAATCATTCGTCCTAAAAAAAAGTTTTTAACGAGGTGATAGAATTCTATGTAATCTTTGGTTCTTAGATATTAACCAAAAATCTTTTGAGACAAAAAAATTCTAGGACTAAGACTATATAGTTAAAGTATAATTATCTCGCATCGAAAAATGAAGATGGATTGATGGAATTCTATATATTGTAAATAAGTGTAATCATTCGTCTATGAATAAAAGTTCTTAATTAGACTATATATCTAAACTTGAATAAATTTAAGTAAAATTATCCACATCGAAAAATTACAATAAGGTGAATTTTTATTATTATATAAATAAGAGTAATCATTCATCCAAAATATATAATAAGATAATCCATATGTTTATACTAAAAGTGGAATATTTTAAATGCTTAAATACAACACTATGGGTTAAATACCGGCAAAAAAAATTTTGAATCTTAAAAGAGCTTTTAATATACAAGACTACAAACTTAAAATCATCCCACATTGAAAATTGTGATGAAATTCTATACTTCGTAAGTTCGTATTATAATAATCAAGACTTAAAAAGAGCTTTTAAGACTGTAAGATTAAGTAAATTATCTCAAATCGAAAAAAAATTGACGAGCTGATGGAAGACTATAAACTTAAATAAATCATCCCACATCGAAAAGTTATGATAAGGTGATGAAACTTTATAGTATAAATAAGACTAATCATTCGTTCTTAAATATCAATAAAAAATTCTAAGTCTTAAAAACTCTCTTAATAAGACTACAAACTTAACTAAAATAATCTCACATCGAAACAAGTTTTATCAAACAAAAATCTTTTGAGTCTTAAAAAGGTTCTTAAGACTATACACAAAAGACTAATTATAATTTTTTTCTTAGACATCAACCAACAATATTTTGAGTTTAAAAACTTATATTATAAATAAGACTAATTATTTGTTCTTAGATATGATATCAATCAAAATCTTTTGAGTCTTCAAAAAACTCTTAAGCCATAATAAGACGATGAAATTCTATGGTGATGAAATTCTATATTATAAACAAGACTAATCACTCATCCTTAGATGTCAACAAAAAAACTTTTAGTCTTAAAAAAAACTATTAATAAGACTACAAATAAAGTTAAATTAAAATTATCAGGTGATATAATTCTACGTAATCTTTCGTTCTTAGATATTAAACCAACCATCTTTTGAACTTAAAAAAAATGGTATAATTAAAGTATATAGTTAATGTATAATTATCCCGCATCGAAATTAAGATGGTGTGATGGAATTCTATGTATTATAAATAAGAGTAATCATGCATCCGTCTATAAATAAAAGTTCTTAATTAGTGTATATCTAAACTTAAATAAACTTAATTAAAATTATTCCACATTGAAAAATTATAATAAGGTGAATTTTTTTATTATATAAATAAGAGTAATCAATAAGTACGATGAGGTGATGAAATTCTATATCATAAGTGAGTAATCTTATGGTTTTAAATATCAACCAACAAATTTTGAGTCTTAAAAGTTTTTAAAAGGACTAGAAACCTAAAATTATCCCACATCGAAAAAATTAAAATAAGGTGATGATTCTATATTATACATAAGAGTAATCGTGCGTTTTTCTGGGTCTTTAAAGCATATCTTAAAACTATAAACCTTGAGTAAATTATCAATCAAAAAAATTATTCGCATGCATTCTTTTGAGTTTTAGAATAAGTTCTTAAGACTATAAACTTAGTTGAAATTAAGTTTGATTATTAATATCATGTATTATCTTATTTATTATAATGATATAGATTGATCAAGTTTCTTACGGAGTATTTAACGAATATACATCATCAATGTAATTAAGCCAACTAACCCGTGCAACGCACGGGCTTTAATCTAGTCTTACATAGTAGTAGAGTTTAGGTTAAACCAAGAGACTAATCGGGTCTCATAAGTAGTCACAGCCTAATACCTCACAAGTCCACAATGGGCCTGTTTAGTTTCCTGACTAAGTCTGATTGTGTGACCTTATAGGATTATATATCCATAGTTATCAGCCCAATCGAATTGGACTAGTTATCATAATTATTCTCTAGCAAGCAATTATGAATTACTATAATATATACTCCATAATAATATCCTATATTATATTTAGTAATTGCCGGAAATGTCTTAGAACATATTCCTTCATACATAGTGTAATATATGCTAGCTAAAATGCGGCATACATAGCATTTCAAGTAAAATGAGTATGTGATTGATCATCCATCATTGAGACGTCTAATATTATTCAAGACTCACTAGTAGAAAAAAGCTCATTTGCGGCTCCTCATTTGCGACATCTTAGCCAAATAGCAGCAAATAATATTACTTCTAAATTTTCTCCCACCTTTGTAAGCAACAAATAAATGGACTTTACCAATTTTTGTTTTATTTAATATATTATTAAAATAAAACAAAAAAAATCGGCACTCTTTCGTCCAAGCCGTACCCCTGACTTAGTCTATAATAGCAAATTTTTTTAAATTTATATATTTTCGGGCGAGTAACGGATTCGGGCGTGTTTTGACCCAAAATATTCGGGTTATTATCGGGTCTGGTTACTTTCGAATTTCGGTCATTTTTGGGCGGGTTTTCGGATTTTTATTCGGGCGGTTTCGGGTCGGATTTTCGTGCCGGGTCAATTTTTGACCAGTCTAATATATATTGACCCAGTGATTGGACAACCAATTTATATGATACTAATTGTAAACGCTAGTAAATCAGTGATACGAGGTATTATAAGATATTATCTAACAATATATAATCAGACTTAGGCCCGAAATCCTTGTGGATATAATCAGTAAATATAGACCAATTGGTCTATATTATCGAGGATATATTATTGTAAATTGGTCTATATTATAGTAAATATGTGTGATTTAAGATTATTATCGACTTAGGCAATATAGACCAATTGGTCTATCTGTTTGTCACAATGCGAAACAATCAATTAGTTTTACTGATACTAATTGTAAATGCAGTATTCCGACATGACAATTTTTTTTATAAAACCCAATACGTATTGGACGCGGACCAAGTAATTTCGGATACGGTTCACTCTTTTTTCACCAAAGATACTGAGATAATGATACCCTCCTTCACAATTCAAACAATCAGTCTTCAGTTCTTCACCTTCACCCTCTCTCTACGACACACGCCACGCCGACGGCCGATGCACGCCAACGCCACGACGACGCATGCTGACGCCACAACGACGCCGACGCCGGCGCCGACGAACCTTCACGCATAGTGACGCTGTGACGCTGACGAATTATTCGCACAATCATTCAAGGTGAACGAATGACTTGCATTTTTTTAATTCAATAAGATATTGTGGCTGCTTATTCTTGATTATTACTTGTTTGGGTTATATTTCTCGAATTCTCGGGTTTGTTTTCAATTTAATTGGATGTTGTTCTATTTCTAGGGTTTATTATTCTTCAATTGGATGGATTTATTCTTTAATTGGGGGTTTTTGGAGGTTTATTATTCTGCGTTTAATATTCTGGTTTATTATTTTTCTCTAATAATCAGGTTTATTATTCTGCATTTTTTTGGGGGTTAGCTCGTTAATCTGCCCATTTTCCTTCGAATTTGATCCGTGTCTTCTCTGTTCCTCGTGTTAATTTTTTTGTTGTGCAATTTCTCGAATTAGAAGTGTTTCTCCTTGATCATTTTTGTTTGTTATAAAGCTTCAGGAAATCCAAGATGAACTTGAAAAGGTTTCATTTTTCTTCATCCCCCCATTCTTTTTAATTCATGACTTGATTTTTGTCAATTGATTGTGAATTTCTGTTTAAACGTGGTATTTTGGTGGCAGATTTTTGTGGGTATTCAATTTTATTGATTTGATTTGTATATGAGAATATTGTAATTTTTTCTACCAAATTCGTTAATTTTTTGGTAAATAGGTTGAGTTAGTTATACTGGGTTTCAATTAATTTGTGCTTTTAGTATGGAGTATTGTAGACACCCGCATTTTAACTGTCAGGTCTCTATGGTAGTTTCCCAAAAAACACCCGATGATGATCGGACGCAAACGTGTTTCTACGCGCTCGGATATAGGCTCAAATCCATTAGTTGCTGGCTAATGCACTTACGGAGTACAAATCTCACAAAACTGACCTCAAAATCAGGCACAGCGGACCGTTCCGAGTCAAACAAGACTAATATGGGCCAAAACCGACACCGGAAATAAAACCGACTTTTTTACGATTGGGTCAACCCTAGTCAAAGTCGTTTCCGAGACATACAAAACAGCCCCTCACAACATCAAAAGTCCAAGTCAAACACAAACTCGTCAAAAACCCAGGTCACGGCCCAAAACAGCGGACCCGCGCGACCCAGCTGGGCCACTCGATCGAGTGGGCCTGTTTCAAGCCCGACTGCTGGCACAACGGGCCACTCGACCGAGTCAGCTGGTTACTCGGTCGAGTAACCCTAACCGGGGTCTTAGGCAATGCCTATATAAACACCCCATGCAACACACAATTAAACAACTTTTGACACAACTTTACAACCCTAATCAACATCAAATTCAACCCTATTCAAGATCAAACTCAAACCCTAATCCAAACCCTAAACCTAGCTTTAGGAACCAAACACCCTAACCACCACAACTCAACCTCCATAAACCTCGAAACTCCCGTGTTAAAGCCGCGACTACGAGTACTATCCGAGACAAGAACATGTAGGTTGAGGGTGCCAATTCCCTTTCTTCCCTCCTTCTCTTCCTCTCGCTTTTTTTTCCCTTTTTATTTATTTAATTACCGCATTCGTAATATCAATAGTATAATTAGTATCAAAAGACATTAAAATACTCGTCGATTTGAGTTGAGTGCGAAGGATGTCAGGATAAGAAAACCCGAATATACAAGTGTACTGCACACAGCGTTGCCGGTCGCTTATCCTGATACCCTAGCATTTGATTATTGAAACGAGTCAATTTCAACCATAATTTGTTTATTTTCATTATCCACATCGCATATTCGCATCGATTTTTCCAAAACAAGTGTTTTATTTTTAAGGGTCGAAACCCGTTGACGCGGATCCGACATCACGATCCCTAGGGATTTATTTCGATGTCGGAAAAGCCGAGGGAATCAAGTCTTTCAATTCTAGCATAGTGTCAATCTCGTAGATTCGATACTAATTCCATAATTAGGTGTCGAATCTAACAATCTAGTCATACAAATTAGCTAATGCGGTTTCTATTGATGCTAAGATAATTGTCATTCGATTCATTAGAATTACGACATTATCAAACGCGGAGGAAATCTACCCATATCGCGATAGTTAATTCAAGCGACTCAAAGCAATTCCTTTTTATCTTCACTCTAAGTATTCCATATCGATTCAGTGATCGAATATGGAATAAAACGAGTATGTAATTTCAGAATTGAGTATAAATTCCACAATATTTATGCCCAATTCATCAAATCATCAAAAATCAAAAGAAATTTCAAAATCGATAACAATATTGCAAACGACGTGGTTCGTACAGGTGACACTCGACCGAGTGCCTACGCCACTCGATCGAGTGACATCACAAAAACCAAAACAGAATGTCTCTACGACCTCCACTCGGTCGAGTCTCACAGTGACTCGGTCGAGTGGCAATGTACTCGGTCGAGTTAGTCAATAACTCGGTCGAGTAGGGTCACAAAATCCGGACAGAACCTTTTTCAGAGGTCCACTCGGTCGAGTCCCACAATGACTTGGTCGAGTGGCCCTTTTATCGCGTTAAACCGTGAGTCCAACAATAGCATTCGAGTCTCGTCAGTCGTTTTTTTCGTGACTTAAGTCAACACGTGCTTAATCTATCACGTGAAACATCTTTTTCAAAACCATGCATTAATTCATTTGCATCGTTCTACATAATTCAATATTTGCACAAACCGTTAATATCGTTATACTGTTACTAACCGTTTGTTTTTTCTTTGTCAATTTTGGTTGTTTATTTTATCGTACTAAAATGAACCCACATGCTAAATTTTACTTCGACGTGGAATTAATTGCATGAAATTGACGTAGAAACCCTTTCAATTCCATTCACATGCTTAGGAAAAATAATCTTTGCATATCATTTTCCCGTTTAACTAACGCGCGTATTCAAAAGTCATTCGATATCCTAGTAGAGGCCGCTAGTGCGGGCGGGGTTTGGTGTCCTTAGTGGGCTTCCCAACACGTACCCTCACCCCTTACTCAGAACCTCGGTTTCCGGATGCCCGAAAGCGTTGGCGCACGAGAGTCATTCAATACACGATACCGGTAGTGACGGTATCGGTATCGCAATGCAAAGGGACGAGCCCAATAAACTCTAAAACCGAAATGGGCCGTAGTTTGTGTACGGTCCATAGCGATATAGAGTGGGCTCGAACGGGTCCGAACTCCCACAAAGTTCGGTGGCGACTCCATTTCGACTTGAATTTCAATTCAATCCATTCTCATATGGAGATGCATTCGCCTACCCAAACCCGCGCGTGGCCGCGTCGGGGTGGACTTACGTCATGTCCACAATTTGGCGACTCCGCTGGGGATTAACTGATGTGTGACTTACCATCGGCATCCTCAGGGTGAGACTCGAATAGAAATCGTTTTACTAGTACAATACGCGTTTTAGTTTTACGATTCATGCATAACCCATATTTTCCCGGGCCGGTACTGGTGACCGACGTCCCACTATACCATTGATGTACTCCAATATGGATATGTCAAAAGGTGTCCATAGTCGATTCGAGTGGGTTTCACGGCATATTCTAAGCTCAATTCGACTTAGAGAGTCCGTCCCGATCAACGTCTAGACTATGTGCACTGGTATAGACCCTTTTAGACCCACTACTCTTTTCGTTTTTTCGAAAATTGGGCCCTCCACTGAGTTTTCTCGGATCTTCAAAAACCATCAATTTTCAAAACTTTCCTCTTCTTAGGACTTCCCGTATTTAGTAGTGTCGGGTCATGTCATAAGTTGTCAAGGTCTTTAGCGTCGAAACTCTGTCGATCTTACATCACGGGTTTCTTCCCCATCCCAAAATCCGCCTTATTAGACTAAGGCAAGGCCCACCTACGTAGGACAAACCCCTACAAAGGAGGGCCCGTCAACACAATTGAGTCCAAAGTCTGGGGATGTCTCACGTGAACCTTCCTTCGAACAAGACTAGGCCCACTCGCCGAATCCTAAGGAAGGCTCACATTTCACAAGTCACTCGTCTAGGTGTCTTTTCTCGAGTCATTTCTCTTTTAGTCTTGTTCGGGATGTACTTTCTATTCCAGGATTCGGGCTAGTTTCTGATTACGCGGTGTTCTTACAGACAGGCCACCCGAAACCAGATATCAACGCAAAATGGACGCATTGAAGGAGGCCCTAGAGAAGATCGAGACTCAACTGACCTCCATCCAGGCTAGCCAACCAACGTTAGACACCCGTTTGAGCGCCGTAGAAAAGACGGCCCCTGTTGACGGGTCAGGGACCACTGGGCCCATAGCTGAACTCATCAGCGTTGTTCGCAGGCTCGAAGAACAAGTTCACCTGTCGACGAACAACTCAATCCACACCGAAATTGCTCGTTCCTATTCGCCGTTGAATGACGAGCTACCTGCTAACCTCAACCTTACGGAAATTCCAATGTTTGAGGGTACCGAAGACCCGGTCCATCATATCCGGGCTTTCAAAGATTTTATGGCTGTCAAAGGGGTGAAGTCCACCATGTTTACCCACTTGTTCCCTTCCTCCCTGGAGAAGCATCCTAAGGCCTGGTATTACAGGCTCGATTCCAAGAAATACAAAACTTGGGACGATGTGGCAACCGAATTCGCTCGGAATTACACCGACAATACTAAAATCCAGACTACAATGCGTACTCTGGAGGTGATGGCCCAAGAGCCCAAAGAAGGGTTCACTAAATATCTACAAAGATGGCGGGCCGATAGCGTAAAACTGGTCGACAAGCCCAGTGAGAAGGTCCTAGTAGAAGCTTTTGTCAAGAATCTTCTCCCTTCCTACCGGATCCATCTCCGGTATGCTGTTATCCCTAATTTTGCTACCCTAACTGAAATGGGTACAAGGATCGAGGACGACTTAAGGTTAGAGAGCCTGACTAAGGCCTCTACCAAAGGCTATCAAGGGGCAAGTTCATCTACAAACAAGCTCACACCCGCAGCTGCAACTCGCAGCATCTTTGATGAGGTAAACCTGCTTGACACCTCATCCAAAAAGAATACACCAAATCGGGTATTCACATATATAGGGACTACCTATATTTATGCCTTACAAAGGCTATCTTCGAAGGGCCTGGTCCAACCGATAGGCCCAACTCCAGAACCTCCAGTAGAAAAGAGGTCCAAAAGTTATAACGCCCAAGCCTACTGTCAGTATCATTGAGGTAACGGACATGATACCGAAAAATGCTGGAGACTAAAACATCTGATCCAAGATCTGATCGAGAGCGGGAAAATCGCGTTGCCCGGAGACAAACCGAGCAACAAAGAAAACCCGTTCAGCGCCCACGCAATATTCACCGGTAAGGTAATTGACTGTTCTCACCTCATCTCCCCCTATATCCCACAAATTAACGGGATATGGTTCGATGACGAGGATGACGTATACTTAACCAAAGGGGAAGCTGTCCCCATCACCCTTGAAGAGGTCCGAAAGGCTAAGTCCAAAGCCTTAGCCACCAACCACCTCGCCACAGCTGGGCGTTCTACTCCTACATCCGTCACTGAACCCGCAAGGACGGAACCTACCCTTGAAGAACCAAGCAACGACACCGCTTTGGTCCAACAAATGAAGAGGGTCCGAGCTGACTTAACCATATGGCAATTACTAGTTAGCTCACAAGCTCATCGGGAAGCACTGACTAAGGCTCTCGATGAAATCAAGGTCGACTCACAAGTTACCCCTTCTGAAATGGTAGCCACTATTATGCCTTATCTCAAAGGCAAGTCCAAGGAAGAAGGCCCACTCATCACCTTCTCCGAGTCTGATCTGCCAGCGTTCGGGCCCAATCATAATCTAGCCCTATACATTACGGTCATTTGCCGAGGGAAATACCTCCCAATGACCCTTATCGACGATGGGTCCGCTGTGAATGTCTTACCTCTAAGGACCGCTAAAGCTCTCGGCATAACCGATGCTGACTACCTCCCGACAGCACAGACTATCCAAGCTTTCGGCGGAAGCCCAAAACCGGTGGTCGGGGCCGTTAAGTTAACAATAATAACGGGCCCAATCGAGAAAGAGTTGGAGTTCCAGGTGATTGATGTCACCTCGTCTTTTAACTTACTATTAGGAAGGCCTTGGATCCACGCAGTCAAGGCCGTATCCTCCACTCTCCACCGAAAAGTCAAGATGCCACTTCGGGACGGCATCATCACACTAGAGGCTACTCCAATTACCGTAGCTAGCTGCAACGCTACGGGCCGGGCCGACCCACGAGGATTTGATTTTGTAGGTATGATCGAAGAAGAGTATCTCTTTAGGCCTTACTTCACAACTAGCATCGACACGATGCTACAGAATCTAGGCTATCTACCGGGAGCAACCTCAAGGCCAAATCTTCCAGCTGGGAAGATTATCGAGGTCCTAAATGATGGCGAATCGCAATTCGGATTGGGGTATGCTATAACCCTGGAAAATGTAGTCCGGGCCGGGATCCATAAGGCCACCAACATTCTCAAAGGTACTTACATAGGCCCTTATAGCCGGAAGTTAACCGATTACTTCGTCACTCCAGTCTTCGGAGCCATTCAAGTGGGCCTCTACCAACCCACAATCACAAATCCCGAGACCAAAACGGCTCGGGAATGCAATTTCATCCCCGATGATATATTTGCCCTCGTTCAAACCGAGCCCAAGGAAGGGGAGAACAACTCCGAGCCCATGCTGGGGCTCTTATTTGGAGAAGACAAGGCCGTCCCTGCTCCAAAAGATGACTTGGTCAATCTGATCCTCCGCAGCGATCGGTTCGACCCAACTAAGCTAATCACCGAAGTTGGTGCAGATACAGGAAAAAGGGCCTAGAGGAAGACCATCGAGTGGACAGATGGCCAAGGACGGACCTACAAGCTGACTACCGGCGAGGGAGACATGCCGGATACCGAGTATGAGTCTGAGTCTGAGTCGGAGTCTGAGTCCGAGTCTAGAGGGTCTGGTTCTAGAGTCGAGTCTGTAACCCCTCTTCCCTTTTCCACTGAGGTTTCGGGGCCTGTCCCAAGACCTCTCCCTATCCCGCCACTAACCAACGATCAGATGGCCGTCGCTCTTTTCGAGCTTTTCAAAAAATTCACCATTAATAATAATAACGAAAACCGTTCTGCTTACGACTTGTCTTATTTCCAAAATTTTCTCAATTTCAAAAATTTTATATGCAATGACATTGAGAAACCCGACGAACAGGTACCTCTATCTCCACATCTGATCGAGCATCTCGAACAAAGGGAGTCCCGAGATCCAGTAACTGAAGAAACCGAGTCCATCAACGTGGGAACCACTTTAGAGCCCCAGATGCTTATGTTAGGCCTATCCTTAGATCCAGAGGAGAGAAAACAATTCACAGACCTCCTCCAAGAGTTCAAAGATGTTTTCGCATGGTCCTACAAGGACATGCCAGGTATATATCGGGAAATAGCCGAACACCGAATACCGATCAAAGATGGGTGTAAGCCGGTAAAGCAAAAACTCCGAAGGATGAAGCCCGAATGGTCTCTCAAAGTCAAAGAAGAGGTAGACAAACAATTCAAAGCGGGCTTTATACAAGTGTCTGAATATCCAGATTGGGTCGCCAACATCGTGCCGGTACCCAAGAAGGACGGCAAGGTGCGGGTGTGTGTGGACTTCCGGGACCTTAACAAGGCCAGCCCAAAAGACGATTTTTCGTTACCCCACGTCGACATACTAGTGGATAACACGGCCGATCATGGCTTTCTATCATTCATGGACGGGTATGTCGGGTACAATCAAATCAAAATGGCAGAGGATGACATGAGTAAGACCACCTTCATTACACCTTGGGGTATTTACTGTTACACTGTTATGCCATTTGGGCTTATCAATGCCGGGGCCACTTATCAGCGGACCGCCACTACTTTACTACATGACATGATGCACAAAGAAGTGGAGGTCTACGTGGACGACATGATCGTTAAGTCCAAAGACCGGAATGGGCACATTGCGGCCCTAAGAAAATTCTTTACCCGACTGCGCAAATACAACATGAGACTAAACCCTCAAAAATGCAGCTTCGGGATAACATCGAGCAAATTACTGGGTCATATCGTTAGCCAACGCGGCATCGAGGTCGACCCAGCTAAAATCAAAGCCATTACCGAGATGCAACCATCTAAGACCGAAAAAGAAATACGCGGGTTTCTCGGGAAAGTCCAATACATCAGCGGGTTCATTTAAAAATTAACCATGGTATGTGAGCCCATTTTCAAGAAACTAAAGATAGGGGAACGGGTACTTTGGGACGACAAATGTCAAGCGGCTTTCGATAAAATCAAGGAGATTATGTCTGCACCACCGGTATTAATGCCACCTCAACCCAGTTTGCCTTTGTCGTTATACCTAACAACGACCGAGACAGCCATGGGGGCTATGCTGGCCCAGACAGTCGATTCAGAAGAACGGGCTATTTACTACATCAGTAAAAAGTTCCTCGAATATGAATGCAAATACACAATGCTCGAAAAGACGTGCCTAGCGCTGATCTGGGCCACTAAAAAGCTCCGACATTACATGCTGAGTCATGAGGTACATGTATTATCCAAAATGGATTCTATCAAGTACTTATTCGAGAAGCCCATCCTCAACGGCAGGATGTCCAGATGGACTTTAATGTTATCTGAGTTTGACCTCAAGTTTGTACCATAAAAAGCCATCAAAGGCCGGGTAGTAGTCGAGTTCCTCGCCAATAGCCCGATATCTGAAGAAGATCACACCGATACTTGGGCCTTTCCCGATGAAGACATATTCCATACTGACACCGAAACATGGGATTTGTACTTTGATGGAGCATCTAACTTTCGAGGATTCGGGGTCGGGGTTCTGCTAATCTCACCACGAGGGGAACACACTCCCTTATCTATCAAATTAGACTTTGACGTGACCAATAACGCAGCCGAATACGAAGCATGCATTCACGGGTTGCAAGCCGGCGCTGATTTAGGGGTAACAAACCTCCGGGTCCACGGTGACTCATCGCTGGTCATCAATCAAGCGCTCCAAAAATGGAAAACTCGGAACGCCAAGCTCGTGGCTTACCAAGCACGAGTAAGGGTTCTAGAGAAACAATTCCAAAAGGTAGAATACATTTATCTGCCCCGGGAAGAAAATCAATTCGCAGATGCACTGTCCAAATTAGCATCTCTGCTGAACATCCCGGATCACCTGACCAGCATGCCGATCTGTGTCGAAAGACGGTCCAAGCCAGCGTATGTACACACCATCCAAGACATCGAGCTAGCCGACCCGAAACCTTGGTATCAGTCAGTCCTAACCTACTTGGCAACGGGAGAGTATCCCCCGGGAACTGAAAACCGGGCCAAAAAGGCCTAGCGAAGATTGGCAACCCAATTTATTCGCACGGATGACGGGCAATTATACAAAAAGACGGCACAGGGGGCTCTCCTCCTATGCATCGACAAAATACAGGCCGGAAAGGTTGTGGCCAAAGTACACGACGGTGAAAACGGCCCGCATATGAACGCCCATATGCTAGCCCGAAAAATCATGAGGCTCGGGTATTACTGGAACACCATGGAAACAGACTGTCAGTTGTATGTCAAACACTGCCATAACTGTCAGATCTTTGCCAATGTACATCATATGCCATCTTCCCTCTTATATACCATGACATTACCATGGCCATTCTCAACCTGGGGTATAGACATAATTGGAAAGGTGCACCCTTCCGGGACGGGAGGTCATTGCTTCATTTTGGTGGCCATCGACTACTTCACCAAATGGGTCGAAGCCGAGTCATACCGTGTCTTGAACGCCAAGCACGTGGCCAAGTTTATCCAGAATAAGATCATATGCCGGTATGGGATCCCTCACGAGTTCATCAGTGATCACGGGACCCACTTTCAAGCTGAAACTGCCACATTGCTGGCAAAATATAAAATTCAAAGGCATACTTCGTCGCCTTACCGACCTCAAACAAACGGAGTGGTAGAAGCAGCCAATAAAACAATTGTCACCATACTTAAAAAGATGGCTGAGAATTATCGAGACCGGCTCGACAAAATACCCTTTGCCCTATGGGGATATCGAACCTCGATCCGCACCGCGACCGGGGCAACTCCATATTATTTGATATATGGAATGGAAGCAGTCCAGCCGGTCGAGCTAGAAGTACCATCCCTCAGGATTTTACTTGAAAGCCAAGTACCTGAAGCAGATTAGGTCCAAGCCCTATACGACTCGCTAGTCCTTCTAGACGAACGGCGATCACGGGCCCTTAACAACATCCAAATATATCAACAGAGGATCCAACGGGCTTTCAACAAAAGGGTTAGGCCCAGAAACATCAAAGAAGGGGATCTGGTCCTAAAATCGGTTCGTGCCTTACTACCGGTTGACCCAAGGGGTAAATTCAAACCCAACTGGACTGAGCCATACTTAGTCAAGAAGGTCCTATCAGGAGGAGCGGTGATGCTGACAGACTTGGACGGGAACGAATTTGTCAACCCAACCAACTTGGACAAGCTGAAGCGCTACTACCCATAAACCCCATCTCAATGTCATTTGCAAAAAATTTATAAATTATTTTGTCTTTTTATAAATTTTCAAAAATTATACACAAGTCAATAAGTTAGAATTAATTATTCTACTGTCGCACATCTCGAATTAATAATCTTGATGTATTTCGAAAATTGCAAAAATCAATCAAATTAAATTTGAACTACGTTTGGTTTGATTCCGCTAATCGTGGATACGTAGGCAACCCCTCAAAAGGGTACAACCATTGCAATAAACGAAAAGACGGGAACAATATTCTTTAATACGTCTTTATTAAACCGATAAACTCGGGAATTACAAAAAAAACGCCAAAAACTGCAAACCACAAGAAAATCACACCCAAAAAATAATAGTAATACTCAAATAATAATAATGGAGACTAATATCCTGGCATTTTCCCTTTCCCCTTGTCCTTCGGGTCGCGTGGAGCCTGAGGTCTTCGAGGTGGTGGCGAGCGTTCCCGAATCACAAGTGGAACCTCCTTTGCACGAGCCCGTTTCTTCGATGACGGGTCTTCTACCACAATCTTTGGTCCAATGCGAGCCCGCACGTGCTCGGGTAATCTATCCCGTGGGCCAAGTCGGTCCTGCACGGGTAGTTTTGGGCCTAGTCTCCTTTCCAAGTCAGTCTGGGGGCTCACCTTCCCCCAAGCACCTTTAGCACCAGACCCTCCAGCTTGAGTCTTGGTCTTCTTCTGTCCTGACATAAGACGAACTAGGGTAGCAGGAGTGTCTCCTTCATCAAAAAAGCCCCTGTTGTCTTTAGCTTGCTCCCATCGCAGCAGGTCGAAAGCTTCATCAACCTTCAGAGCAGCTCGGGCTTTAGCATCGCCTGCTTTGGTCCACTTCGTGTAAGAGTCTGAAACCCAGATCGAGTGGAGAAATTTGGTGATGGGCCAGGTGTGCCGGGTGTACCATCTTTTCATCCATGTATCGCACATCACATCAGTCAGTTGGGTAGGGTCACTCACAACTGCTTCGACTTCAGGGATTCGTTGGGTCCATCCGTACTGCCTTAGTATGCGATCCGGATAAAGATGAACTGTTTGCCTGAAAGATAATATCACCTGATAACGGGCTCTGTCCCTCGGGTCCAAGCTGGTCCAAAGATAGATGGGCCACCACGGAACTACCCATCGAATTAACGGACCACCATGGAATGACAATACTTCGTCCCAATACTTCTGGGTAATCTGATGAGAAAAGTCAATGGTCCGCCTCCTCGTCATCACCTGGTTATGACGATAGTTGCTCGCATCAAGGGGAGGATCTATCACTGATAGCCTCTCATATAGCCAAATCTGAAAAAAGAAACAAAAACAT
This sequence comes from Agrostemma githago, assembly GCA_958450325.1. Taxonomy (NCBI): domain Eukaryota; kingdom Viridiplantae; phylum Streptophyta; class Magnoliopsida; order Caryophyllales; family Caryophyllaceae; genus Agrostemma; species Agrostemma githago. The sequence continues at coordinate 60,699,414 of OY288240.1, forward strand.
GAGTTCCCGAGGCGAAATAGGCGTCCACCTAAGGCCACTCGGTCGAGTGCCTAGGACACTCGATCGAGTGGTACCCCTGAACACAAACAGGAGGCTTTTACGAGGGCACTCGATCGAGTACCAGGGTGACTCGATCGAGTGGTACCTCTGAGAGCAGATCAGGAGGTTTCTACGAGGGCACTCGGTCGAGTGCCAGGGTGACTCGATCGAGTGCCCACTGCAGCAGCCAATCCGCGAAAAAAATCAAAAAATCGAAAAGTTGAGAAATTGGAAAAATAATAAAAATTCGACATACTTGCAGTAATCGAGTGCTCCCGGTAAGACGAATCGATGAGTCCCTTTTGCGGTTGTCCAATCCTTGGATAATCTCGCCTGTGATCAGCCAACCCGGGCTGTGTTCAGTCTCCATCAAGTCCACTACGGTCAAAAGACGGGTGTTTCCCATCCAGGATAGCAAATCCATGTGACCCTCGAAAGCATAAACATGGAGCATGCCGAAAGAAAAAGCCCTACGGCTGTAAGCCGGTCTGACCCGAACATCAAGACGATTCATGAACTTTTCAGCCAAGTCGATCAGAGAAATATTCTCACCCTCCATCATACGAGATACCTCGTTGTGAGAAAGCCCTAGAAATTCTCGAAGCTTCCTCCTCGGGTCATAGATCGAGTACGGGACAGCGGGACGGAGTATCGAGTTCCATCCTCCTATAGCAGCAATCTCCTCAGGTAAAGGGCAAACTTCGCCCCGAGGAAAGGCAAAGACATGATATATGTCATCCTAGTAGGCCAAGCATGCATCCAAGAAGAAAAGATCAACCACCATCTGACGGAACGGGTACAGCTAAGTTATGCCCGTCTGGTTAAGGGCTACCCTATCTGTGTCCCTGAAGCGTCGGGACCATTCTTGCAGCATCACGGTTAATCTATCAATTCCCATGACCAGTTTCTTGAGATGGATGAAAGGGTTTTTCTTTTTAAGAAGGGAGTGAATTGTGATGGATTTGTGAGAAAATCAAGAGCATTGAAGAGGTATTTATAGTAGACCTCTTTCCATATCTTTTCATGCACAAGGGTTTCCTAATCCCAATCGGAATCAACCCACAAGCCTAGTCCCGATACTACCAGAAAATATTCATCCCGAACTTTCCTAATTTCTTTAGGAGTCAAAATTTCAAACAAATTTCAAAATTTCAAAATTTTCAAAACTTTCAAAAATTTCAAAAATCATTTTCCCCCAAAGCGAGTCATTTTACTACCTACGTGTTGCATGCATTTTATGTGACTTATACAGGTACGACTCGAACAGGGACGTGCAACCCACTATATCTCCCCAGCGGAAGCCAACGACGGCATTTCACGGGATGGGCCTACATACAGGCGCACCCAGGACTTATGCGACAAGTCCAATTCCCCGCGGAGTTATCAACTTAGGTATGACTTCTAGCTTGTGGCTGGCGAGCCCTTCACGCGAGTTTAATGGACTATAAACGTCCCGACCGAAAGTCCGCCAGGTTACAATCCTCGATTGGCCTGGTGGCTACTCTAACTTTCGCCTGGTTCAAGCCTCAGTCAGAGTGGGGGCTCTGTAGATACCCGAATTTTGACTACCAGGTGTCTATGGTAGTTTCCCAAAAAACACCCGATGATGATCGGATGCAAACGTGTTTCTACGCGCTTGGATATGGGCTGAAATCCATTAGTTGATGGCTAATGCACTTACGGAGTACAAATCTCACAAAACTGACCTCAAATCAGGCCCAGCGGACCGTTCCGAGTCAAACAAGACTAATTTGGGCCAAAACCGACACCGGAAATAAAACCGACTTTTTTACGATTGGGTCAACCCTAGTCAAAGTCGTTTCCGAGACATACAAAACAGCCCCTCAGAACATCAAAAGTCCAAGTCAAACACAAACTCGTCAAAAACCCAGGTCACGGCCCAAAACAGCGGACCCGCGCGACCCAGCTGGGCCACTCGATCGAGTGCCCCCTCCACTCGATCGAGTGGGCCTGTTTCAAGCCCGACTGCTGGCACAACGGGCCACTCGACCGAGTCAGCTGGTTACTCGGTCGAGTAACCCTAATCGGGGTCTTAGGCAATGCCTATATAAACACCCCATGCAACACACAATTAAACAACTTTTGACACAACTTCACAACCCTAATCAACATCAAATTCAACCCTGTTCCGGTCACGGAAACAATTCACCCGGCCTAGGATCCGGGCTGTATAATCGGGTTAATTGCGAACAACTGATCGTTTGATTTCCCTTGGTCTCCCCTTTCTCTCACTCCTTAGATCGGACCTTCCCGGCGGAAATGGCCTGCTCCCTGCACAATGAACGCACAGGGCCTCGGAGGTTGTCCGAGGAAACCCTCTCCGATGCCTAAGTCAGTCCGTGAAATGCCTTGACGAACCTAGCTCGTGAGGAGCTAGGCGGCGTTTTTAGGAGTAAGAGTTTTGAGAGCGAAAAATCCAACCTCTCTCATGTGGGAAATGGGGAGGTATTTATACCTTCCCACAAGAGAGAGAAGAGAGGGAGGAATGGTTGGATGGGAGAGTGACAAGTGGTGGCCTCCCATCCCTCCATTCCCAATTACCTTAGGCAAAATGACGGATGAGTCCTTGGTTCCCTTTTGGCTTTATTCAGGCGGGGATGCCCTGGACGCAGGCGGCAGGCCTGGTCTACTCCGTTTGGCGGACGGCCCAAGGAATTGGGGCCACACTTGGAGATTCCAGTAACTGATGGGAAAAGCAGCAGGACAGATCCTTCCCCCTTCTTGGGGCTCGGTCGCCTCGGGGCCCGATTGGCGGGCGGCCAATGACAGGCAACCAACCCTCATCAATTGGCCCTCGCCGGCTGAGGAGGAACGGGGTTCCAGCTCGGCAGGCGATGTATTACCCTAGGACAGCGGGAGGTTGCCTCTTTGGGTACTTGCATTTAATGCGTCACATGTTCCCGAGGGAACATGCTTTAACTTCTCTGGGCACGCAGGGAGTTCAAGCGTCCTTTGTTATGATTACCTTCCTCTGCATAGAGAATTTTTGGGCAGCGTGCTGCTTCGCTGATTGGCTTTCTCCTTCGCAGAGGTGGTTGGGGTGTCATTAATGCGATATTTTCCTTAGTATAAAACCTTTAGCTTCCCTGATTACTTTGTGCTTCATTCCACCCTCAATCTTTACATTTTCTTCATCTTAAACATGGCTTGGATTAAGAAAAGTATTGTCCGCCGCGGAGTCAAACACGTTTCCTTTATCTTCAGAGGATTTTGGCGACTTAGATATGCACGAGCTGCTTATTTAACTGTCCGCCGGAGCCGTTGCTCCCGACTTCGCCTTCGCCGGAGGAGAGGGAAGGCCTCTGTCAGGATGGGCAAGCGCCCTAGGAGGTCCTCTCCTCCTGCCATGCCTAGATTTAGGCGTTGCCCCCAGGGAGGGGGCTGCTATGACAGGGGGTGCCATGAGTGTTTTCCATGGCTGCACCCTGAACAATTTGGCCCTAACTCCGATACCGACTCTTCCCTGGAGTCGGGCCCTTCTTCGCCTGTAAAGAAAACAGGCTGTCGTACTTGCGACGATTCTCGAGCCGTCCCTTTTGGAAGGGATTGGGAAGACAGCAGCCGTGATTCCGACGACAGTGAAGGCCTCGGCTGCCTGAGTGATAGGGACGAGGATGGGGCTGCAACTGACCCCTTTCTGGATTCCCCAAGTTGGGATTGGGGTTCGGCTCTCGGGAGCCCAGGCAGTCCTGGAGATTACTCTCCGGATTTGGGGGACGACTAGGCCTGCGTGGTAGGGCCTTTAATTTCTGTCAGGCTGGAATTTTTCCAAGCCTTATGTAATTTTTCTTTCATGTATGCCTTATGATGTATCTTCCGCTTGCGGTGTTTTCAATGAAATGGATATTTTGCGTATTTGAATTTTTAATATGGGTTTATTAATATTTATTTATTTGTTATCATTCTTTTTCTTGGGAAGCTGCCTAGGGCAACCCTTCCCAGAGGTGACACGTGGACCGCAGCCTTTGGGCGAATTTCAAAGGGCTGAGTGACTCTTGCCATGCCTTCCTCTATAAAAGTGATCCACTATCCATCACTCTCCTCTTTTCCAATCTTTCTTCTCTTTTGACATCTCTCATTCTTTCTTTCTTGTCAAAAACCTTGGAGTATTGACGAATCGTATCTTTTCTTGCATCTCCATTTCTCTGAGACTTCTTTCTTCGGGCTTGCGGCGCGTTGTCAGGCGATCTTAGGTCAGATTTTCATCCTCCACTCTCTTTTTCTCTTCGATTTCCTTTTTTCCGCATCTTTTTAGAGTAATCATGTCTGGAACCCGAGAAAGGATTTTGCCCTTCACTGACCCATCAAAGAGGGGAGAAGGGATGGACTTCGCCTCCTCCTCTAGGGAGGTTGGCCTTGAGGATGAGCGTTCGTCGGGAAGTGGGGGCGGCAATTCTCCTGACCCCCCTTCGTATGATGCTGTTGATTCAGACGACGAGGCGCTGGAAGTTGACCCTTCCAGAACTTCCGGCCCCCTCGTTCGTCGGGAAAGGGGTAGGGTTTATTACCTAGATAAGGTTAAATACCGCATCCCTCTGAGTACTTTTCCCGACCCGAAAAATCGGGAGGTGATCCTTGCTAAGAACGCTGCCGTTGTGATTGAGCGGCTCTATAATTTCGGGGAAGGGTATACTGTTGTTATCCCCGACGAAAAAGATACGGTATGCAACCCACCGGATGGGTGCATAGCTGTTTACCACAAATGTTTGGAATTCGGCCTTCGTTTCCCCCTACACCCTGCTTTAGAGGAGATCTTCAGGCGCATGAACGTCGCCGTCGCGCAGCTGACAGCCACAGCTGTCAGGGCGCTGATTTCATATGTATGGACCTGCCTTTTTCACCGCATGGAACCTTCTATCGACGCCCTGCGGTTTATGGTGGGATTACAGATGGTTTCTTCTGGGAGTTCGGGCTCCCCTGGTTATTGGTCCCTCTTGAGGCAGAAGGGACATTGTTTGGTGTGGCCTGGTATGGACAGCTTGAGGGATTGGAAGAACAACTTCCTTTACATACACAGCATCCATGGGTGGAAGATTCCTCGTCACTTCAGGAATCATGTCCAAACCAGGATGGAGACCCCTGAGGAGTATCACCCTGGCGTGGGTGGAAAGGCCTTGGAGGTTAAGCTAAGTGAGAAAGAGAAAGAGTTGACGGCCTACTTTGCAGGCCATTCTAACAAGTACGGGGTGTATGGCCCCACCTTATGGCTCCCTCATGCGGAGCTTATAGCGACTGATAATTATTTGACCCGGTTGGGCATGAATCCGGGTCTAGACAAAGGTAGTTCAGGAGCGTTGGTGATTCCTTCCTACTCTTTTTTTTTTTTTTTTTTGAAAATGCCCTGACAGCCTGTTTGTTTGTCTTGCAGCTCTTGCCACTTTTATCTGGAAAAAGGGGGAGGTGAGGCGCCTGGGGCTAGACGAGCACCTCACTGTTATCCAAAGTCGCCCTTCTCTTCCCCCTGGTTTTAGGAGAGGCGAGAAAAATCTGATGAAGCATTTGAAGGGCCTGTCATTCAGTAGGCCAAGGCTTCCCCCTCCTCCTCGAGTTACGCCCGCCAAGACGGCGGTTTCTGAGGCTACTCCCTCGCCAGCTGCGAGGGCGATTGCTTTTGAGGCTACTCCTTCGCCTATTGGCAGGCAAGAGGGCCTTTCAGCAGGGATTCAAATTCCCTCGCAGCCGCGGACCGCAGGCTCCGAGGAGACTGGGGAGAGTACCCCCCGGTCACTGACCAGAAAGAGGAGTCGGGAGGCCCCTAACGTTGACCAGGTGGTGGATTTGGAGACTACCACGCCTGAACCCAAGCGTTTTGCTCCGGAGATTCCCGCCACCCTTTTATCTGAGGAGAATGTTGAGTTCCACTATAATGCGGGCGACAGCCAGGATATTTCTGCCCTGCTCTCCGACTCAGGGGCGGTTTTGACTGACCATCTTCTCAAGACCGTTAAGTCCGCTGCCAGTCAAGTGACCCAGTATATTAAGCGCACCTCCCGAATTATGCAGGCTTCCGCGGAGCTGGCTGCCCTTGGTCGCCTGAGTGATGAGGAACTAGCCAACCCAGACCGCCTTTCTGCAGTTGAGAGAGATGTTGCTCTCATTGCCAGCCTGAAGGATCAGTTGGCAAAAAAGGAGATTGAGCTAGAAGAGGCCAGGGGTCGGGCTATCCATTGGAAGTTTGAGAGCGAGAAAGCTACACGGGAGGTGTCTCGCCTGGGAGAGGAGTCCAAGAGAGCACAGCAGGCCTTTGCTGAACTGGAGCGGGCCAGAAAAGCTTTGGCTGAACTGGACCATGCTAAGAAGAGCGTTGTTGACCTTGGTGATCGCCTTTCTAAGGCAAACTCTGATCTGCAGACGGCCCTTGGCGATTTGGCGGCGAAGACCGAGGATCTGGCGACGAAGACCAAGGACTGGGAGAAAGAGAGGAGTGAGATTCTCCAGGAGGTGGAAGTGGCGGTGTCGGCGGGCTTCGTTAATGGTGCCAATTCCTGCTTGAAGGTTGTGATGGAGGCTGTCAGGGAGATGTTCCCGGGTTTTGACGAAGATGCTTTCCGGACCCTTTACACAGCTAAGGATGAAGCTCAAATGCGTAGGCTGTCTGAGGGAGAGGCTTCTGGCCCGGACGCTCCCCCTGCTTAACATGGAGGGCAGTCTTCCTCAGAGGGCTCTTGCTCGTCCCCTGCTGCGCCTGTGCCAACGCTTTAATTTCCTTACTTCTTTGCGCGCCGAGCCCTTTGGTGGCCGGCTGCCGTACTCTTGGTTGTAACTGTTTGTCTTGAAAACTTTGAAAACTTATGTCTTGTGTTTCCTTGACGCTGCTTTTTCTTCTGTATGTGAATTCGGTTTGCTTTTGTACATTTTGATTCTTCATGAGTTTGACTTGCAACCCATCCGCCTGTAGGTAGGAGGGTTTTTATCTGCTTGGCCTGTCCCTGGTTTTTGTTTGAAATCCAGGGAGCCTGCCCCCTGCCTGCCTAGGGGTAGGAAGGGAGGTTTCTCAGCGTTTTTTATACAAGGTTGAGGGGCCTGCCCCCAGTCCTTGTTAGCCTGGCCTGTCCCTGGCTTTTCGTTCAAAGTCCAGGGGGCCTGCCCCCTGCCTGCCCAGAGGTAAGCAGGGTGGCCTTTGCGTTTTTTATACAAGGTTGGGGGGCCTGCCCCCAGTCCTTGTTAGCCTGGCCTGTCCCTGGCTTTTCATTCAAAGTCCAGGGGGCCTGCCCCCTGCCTGCCCAGAGGTAAGCAGGGTGGCCTTTGCGTTTTTTATACAAGGTTGGGGGGCCTGCCCCCAGTCCTTGTTAGCCTGGCCTGTCCCTGGCTTTTCGTTCAAAGTCCAGGGGGCCTGCCCCCTGCCTGCCCAGAGGTAAGCAGGGTGGCCTTTGCGTTTTTTATACAAGGTTGGGGGGCCTGCCTCCAGTCCTTGTTAGCCTGGCCTGTCCCTGGCTTTTCGTTCAAAGTCCAGGGGGCCTGCCCCCTGCCTGCCCAGAGGTAAGCAGGGTGGCCTTTGCGTTTTTTATACAAGGTTGGGGGGCCTGCCCCCAGTCCTTGTTAGCCTGGCCTGTCCCTGGCTTTTCATTCAAAGTCCAGGGGGCCTGCGCCCTGCCTGCCCAGAGGTAAGCAGGGTGGCCTTTGCGTTTTTTATACAAGGTTGGGGGGCCTGCCCCCAGTCCTTGTTAGCCTGGCCTGTCCCTGGCTTTTCGTTCAAAGTCCAAGGGGCCTGCGCCCTGCCTGCCCAGAGGTAGGCAGGGTAGCTTTCTTTGGTTTGCGTTGGGGGGTTCACTTTTCCCCATTTTGGCAACAGGGGGGCCTCCCCCTATTGCCCCCTGCTCGTTTGTGTGTGAAAGACGCGAGTGTGAACAGGCAACGAGTATAAACCTGCATTTTCTCATTTCTCTTAAATTTTTCTTCTTGACATAGGGGTGGTCGGAGCCGTCGACATTTCTGATCGTCCTCCGCCTTTTTACTCTAGTAAAAGTAAAAATTGCCTACACTCTTGCTTAGACGTAATATTTCTTTAGTGTATCTGCATTCCAATGAGCGCTCAGCTCCTGTCCCTCTAGATTGGATATCCTGTACGTGCCTGGACCCAAAACCTGAGTTATTTGGTATGGGCCCTCCCAATTGGCACTTAGTTTCCCATGCTCTCTTGATTTTCCAGTTGCCTGTGTTTTTCTTAGGACTAGCTCGCCCACCTGAAAGCTCCTCTGCCGGACTTTGCTATTGAAGGCTTTCCTCATTCGCTGCTGGTAGGCAGCGATATTTGTACCGGCTTCCTCTCTTAGCTCACTTACCAGGTCCAGGGCCTCGACCATCACGGCTTCATTCTCAGCCTGGTTGTATAGTTGGGAACGCAGAGAGGGAATCCTTGTCTCAATCGGCAATAAAGCCTCTGCTCCGTACACCAAGCCAAATGGGGTCTGGCCCGTAGACTCCTTCCTGGTAGTTCGGATGGACCAGAGTATGCTGGGGAGTTCATCAGCCCACCTACCCTTGCAGTCATCCACCATTTTCTTCAGGCCATTCAGAATCTGTTTGTTGGCTGCTTCTGCCTGCCCATTGGTTTGAGGGTGACAGACTGCTGAGTAGGCGACTGAGATGTTATGGCTTTCTAGCCAGATCCTTAGTGGGTCATTATCGAACTGCCTGCCGTGGTCGAACACTAGCATCTTCGGTACACCGAACCGGGTAATGACATTCCGCCAGATTACCTTTCGGACAGCCGGCTCAGTGATGTTGGGCACTGCTTCAGCCTCCACCCATTTGGTGAAGTAGTCTATGGCGACTATCAAAAATTTTCTGCCCCCTGTGGCCACTGTGAAGGGCCCTAGAATGTCCATCCCCCATTGAGCAAAGGGGATGGGAGATAGGATTGGCCTGAGCTCCTGGGCCGGTGCATGGATCGACGGGGCGAAGAGTTGACATTTTCTGCATTTCTGGGCCAGGCTCCTGGCATCTGCCAGCATGGTAGGCCAGTAGTAGCCTGCCCTGAGGGCCTTGTGGGCCAGCGACCTCCCGCCGATGTGATGTCCACAAATTCCTGAATGGATATCATCCAACACTTCAGCAGCCTGATCCGCCCGTAGGCATTTAAGCAGGGGATAAGTAAAAGATTTTTTGTAGAGTTCTCCATTAACGAATATGAACCAGGCTGCTTTAGCCTGTACCTTCCTTCTTTGCAATGGATCTGGTGGTAGGGCACCGTGCCTTTTATACTGGACAAAAGGGGTCATCCAGTTTTCTGGCTCTTCTTCTATGGTATTAATCTCTTGACCAGGATTGGTAGACCTTTCGTGTAAAACGTCCACCCATACCGACCTCCGGATGTCCTGCAGACTGGAGCTTGCCAGTTTTGACAGGGCGTCTGCTCTGTTGTTCTGGGATCGGGGAATTTGTTTGATCTCGTATGATTTCAGGCTGGATAGCTCTCTTTTTACCATTTCTAGGTATGAGGCCATTGTTTGGTCTCTGGCTTCGTATTCCCCATTAATCTGGTTGGCGATGAGTTGGGAATCTGTCGCCAAGATAATTCGCTCCGCCCCTGCAGCCTTAGCTAACCTGACGCCTGCGAGTACTGCTTCGTACTCTGCCTCATTGTTTGATGCTGGGAAGACGAACCTGAGAGCATGTTCAAAGTCGGCTCCCTCTGGGCTGGTTAATACTACGCCTGCGCCTGCGCCGCTGGCCGTGGAGGACCCATCAGTGTGCACGACCCACTCCTGGGCAGGGGCTTCCTCTTCCCCTGAATGGGAGCACTCAGCCAAAAAATCTGCCAGGGCTTGGGCCTTGATGGCTGTTCTTGGCTGGTAAGATATACCCAGCCCACTCAGCTCAATTGCCCATTTTAACAACCTTCCCGATTTTTCGAATTTTTCCAACACCTTTTCCAGGGGTTGATCGGTGAGGACAATGACTGGATGCGCGTCAAAATAAGGTCTGAGCTTCCGGGCTGCAATTATGACCGCGTAGGCAGCCTTTTCAACCATGGGATAATTCTTCTCAGCTGCCCCCAGCGCATGACTCACAAAGTATATAGGCTGCTGGGTGCTTGCTTCTTCCCGCAGGATGACTGCGCTGACAGTTATGTTAGTTACCGCGATGTAGAGAAAAAGTTTCTCTCCTGCTACTGGTCTTGCCAGGGTAGGGAGACTCTTAAGATGGTCTTTCAGTTGCTCGAAGGCTTCTCTCTGCTCGCTTTCCCATTTGAACTGTTTGTTTCCTTTCAGAATTTTGAAAAAAGGAGTGGCTCTGTCTGCTGATCGGGCAATAAATCGTGCCAAGGCGGCCATTCGTCCCGTCAGGCGCTGGATGTCCCTGATGGTCTTGGGTTCAGGGAGGTCTAAGACCGCCTGAACTTTTTCAGGGTTGGCATCAATACCCCGAGAACTGACCAGAAAACCTAGAAATTTTCCGGAGCGGACTCCAAACGTGCACTTTTTCGGATTCAGTTTCATTTTGTAAGCGCGCAGAGAACTGAAGGTTTCCTGCAAGTCTGTCAGGTGTTCCTTGTCTTCCCTGCTTTTTACGATGGCATCGTCAACATAAGCCTCGATGTTTCTACCTTTCTGCTTCTCAAACACTTTATCAACCAGACGCTGGTACGTAGCTCCCGCATTTTTGAGCCCGAAGGGCATCATCTTGTACATGTACGTGCCCGAACTGGTGATGAACGCGCACTTCACCCTGTCTGGCTGCCATAAGTACACTTGATGGTAGCCTGAAAAGGCGTCCAAGAAGCTTAGCATGGTGTAGCCACTAGTGGCGTCTACCAGTTGATCGATCCGAGGGAGCGGATAGCAGTCCTTCGGGCAGGCTTTATTCAGGTTCGTAAAGTCGACGCACATTCTCCATGCTCCAGACGACTTTTTGACCATAACAACATTTGCCAGCCATTCTGGGTAGTCGCAGACTTCAATGAAGTCTGCTTTCAGGAGCTTACTGATCTCTTCCTTGATTGCTGCGTCTTTTTCTGCAGACATATTTCGTTTCTTCTGTTTTACAGGGCGAGCCTCTGTGCTTACGTTCAGCTTGTGAACGATGCATGAGGGATCAACGTCGGGCATCTCGTCTGCGGAGTAGGCAAACACGTCTTTGTTTTCTCTCAGAAGTTTGATCAGTTCGGCCTGGTAGGATTCCTCCAAGCCTGTTCCTACCAAGACCTGCCTTCCTGGTTCTAAGTCCACCAGCATACTGTCACCTCCTGGCTCCAGGCGGTCGGGCATCGGGTGCTCAATTGGGACTTCACCTTCCCTGCAGGGGGAACTGTCAGCTTTTCTTTTTCCTTTCCTGTCCTTCTCATGTTCTTGTAGGGCCACGGAGTAGCATTGTCTAGCTGACTCTTGGTCCCCACGTATCTTTCCTTCCAGCCCGAAGTCTGTGACATATGCAATGGTGAGAGCTCTGATGGAGATTGCTGCCTCGATTTCATCCAGGGTGGCCCTGCCAATCAGGGCATTATAGGCAGACCTTGCGTCCACAACGACAAAAGTTGCCCTGACATTTCTGGCTGCGGAACCCTCCCCGAAGGTTACGGGTAAGTCGATGACGCCCATGGGCAGCACGCCAGCCCCACTGAATCCATACAGGGATCCGGGAGCAGGCCGCAGATGCCTTTTTTCCAGGCCCATTTTTTCGAAAGCATCCTTGTACAGAAGGTTTGTATATGCGCCTGTGTCTACCATACATCTTCGCACAACATGGTTGCTGATTTCTAGGGACAGCACCAGAGGATCACTGTGCGGATATATCACCCGCCCTGCATCATCAGGGGTGATGCTTAGTGTCACTCCTTTTGGGCTCCCTTCTTTCTCAGCGTAGCAGATTTGGTTTCTCAGCTCTCGCATTTGCCTTTTTTGACTTCTTCGACTGAGCTGGCCCTCAGTGCCCCCTGAAATCACGTGGATTATCATCCGGTTCTGCGCAGACCCCTCTGGTTTCTCAGGCATTTCCTTCTGAGTCTTGTTTTTAGCTGCATAGTTGGCCAACCATCCGTTTCTGATTAATTTCTCAATTTCATCTTTCAGGTGACGGCACTCTTCGGTGGTGTGGCCAATACAGTCGTGGAAAGTGCAGAATTTCTTTGGGTCGCCTTTTGGGCTGCGAGGTTTGCTTGGACGGTTCCATTTGGCAGTTTCTTTTTCCAGTTCGAAGATTTCCGCCCTGGATTTGTTCAGAGCGGTGTAACTATCGAATCTGGGTTGGTAGACTGGGCGCTCTTTCTTGGGAGTGTCTCCTTCCTCTTTCTGCTTTCCTGGTTCACCTCTGCCCCTTCCACCCTGCGGTCCCCCTTGAGGCTTTGTTTGGCCTGCAGGGGTGTCCGTCAGGCCGTGGAACTCCTCCTGCAGAATGAACCCCTCAGCAATCTTCCTGGCCATGGCCAAGGTTTCGGGCTGGGCCCTGATCATCTGGTTTTTCATTTCCCCCGGAAGTAGGGAGATCGTCAGGGCGTAGGCGGCGGTGGAATCGTCGATCTCCCTAACCTGCTGGTAGGATAGATCGAATCTTCTCATGTATTCTCTCACACTCTCACCCTTCTTTTGTTTCAGGGTCATGAGATCGAAACGGGTAAGTCGTCTTCTCTTATTTCCAGCATACTGCTCAAGGAAGATCTCAGCTAACTCTAGGAAGAACCTGATTGACCCCTGGCGGAGATCTCTGAACCACCCCTGCGCAAGTCCTACCAGGGTGGTAGGGAAAACTTTGCACCAGATGGCGTCATCTACATCATACATTCCCATGTGGCTCTCAAAGGCTGCCAGGTGGTCTTCAGGGTCCGTCGTCCCGTCAAATTTGATGGTGGGCATTTTGATTTTTGGAATGGGGTACTCTTGTACCTCAGGGTGCAACGGGGTTTTCGTGGGCCTGCCTACCAATCGTGACCTGCTTTCCCCAGACTGGTTACCATGAGATTCCCATTGTCTATGGGTTGGTTTCCTCGTACTGGGGGAGCGGTGCCTCGGTGGCGGTCTGCTAGCTGCCTCGTCCTCTGTTCCCGAGAGGGTCTGCCTGGGCCTCTTCCTCTGGGAGTGACAGAGATTTTCACCCTGATGGTACCTGGATTCAAGCGGTTGTCCTCGGTTGAGTCTGGATTGCAAGCTTTGCGATAAGCCGGGGGCTGACTGTTCCTTGGCCGCAGGTGTCAACCTGGAGAAAACTCCGCCTGGCCTCTCTCCTAGGCGTTTTGACACAGGCTCCCTGGGCCTCATGCGCTCCTGTAGTCCTTGAGATAAGCCTCCCTGCCTTCCAGACGCCGATTCTGTCGTGTGAATAGAGACCGCCTGCTGGGCAGGTGATCCTGGTTTGTCAGTGGTAATGCGCCTCTGCACATGCGTATACACTTGGGCTGTTCTTCTCGCCTTTCTCTGAGCGTTTCTGGCGGCGGTCCGCCTCGTGCCCCCGGCCTCGTCCCTGCTGCCTGGGGACGGCTGCCTAGGAGCCGACGCGACCCTGCCCACCAGGTCTTCAGGTGTGAACTCCTGATCCAGCATCGCAGAGAAGAACGCGGCTGCCTGTGCCATCTGAGCTGGGGTCAGATTAAGAGCACGTCCAGGGCGTGCCCCCAGCTCGGGTGTCACAGTAGTGTTGGGTCCACCGAAGGGATTGGTTCCCTCAACCCCAAGGATTGTGGCAGGAGGGACCCTCTCCAATAGCGGCATTCCGTACAGGGGGGCCACCGGAGGGACCGTCGGACCCGCTCCTGCACTGTCATCAACGATTTCTGGCATGACTGTGTTTAATTTTGTGGTTATGAGTGGTTGATTTTAGTGGGTAACTCGTGAGCACAACCGTAAGTTCCCCACAGACGGCGCCAAATTGTTCCGGTCACGGAAACAATTCACCCGGCCTAGGATCCGGGCTGTATAATCGGGTTAATTGCGAACAACTGATCGTTTGATTTCCCTTGGTCTCCCCTTTCTCTCACTCCTTAGATCGGACCTTCCCGGCGGAAATGGCCTGCTCCCTGCACAATGAACGCACAGGGCCTCGGAGGTTGTCCGAGGAAACCCTCTCCGATGCCTAAGTCAGTCCGTGAAATGCCTTGACGAACCTAGCTCGTGAGGAGCTAGGCGGCGTTTTTAGGAGTAAGAGTTTTGAGAGCGAAAAATCCAACCTCTCTCATGTGGGAAATGGGGAGGTATTTATACCTTCCCACAAGAGAGAGAAGAGAGGGAGGAATGGTTGGATGGGAGAGTGACAAGTGGTGGCCTCCCATCCCTCCATTCCCAATTACCTTAGGCAAAATGACGGATGGGTCCTTGGTTCCCTTTTGGCTTTATTCAGGCGGGGATGCCCTGGACGCAGGCGGCAGGCCTGGTCTACTCCGTTTGGCGGACGGCCCAAGGAATTGGGGCCACACTTGGAGATTCCAGTAACTGATGGGAAAAGCAGCAGGACAGATCCTTCCCCCTTCTTGGGGCTCGGTCGCCTCGGGGCCCGATTGGCGGGCGGCCAATGACAGGCAACCAACCCTCATCAAACCCTATTCAAGATCAAACTCAAACCCTAATCCAAACCCTAAACCTAGCTTTAGGAACCAAACACCCTAACCACCACAAATCAACCTCCATAAACCTCGAAACACCCGTGTTAAAGCCGCGACTACGAGTACTATCCGAGACAAGAACATGTAGGTTGAGGGTGCCAATTCCCTTTCTTCCCTCCTTCTCTTCCTCTCGCTTTTTTTTCCCTTTTTATTTATTTAATTACCGCATTCGTAATATCAATAGTATAATTAGTATCAAAAGACAATAAAATACTCGTCGATTTGTGTCGAGTGCGAAGGATGTCAGGATAAGGAAACCCGAATATACAAGTGTACTGCACACAGCGTTGCCGGTCGCTTATCCTGATACCCTAGCATTTAACTATTGAAACGAGTCAATTTCAACCATAATTCGTTTATTTTCATTATCCACATCGCATATTCGCATCGATTTTTCCAAAACAAGTGTTTTATTTTTAAGGGTGAAAACCCGTTGACGCGGATCCGACATCACGATCCCTAGGGATTTATTTCGATGTCGGAAAAGCCGAGGGAATCAAGTCTTTCAATTCCAGCATAGTGTCAATCTCTTAGATTCGATACTAATTCCATAATTAGACGTCGAATCTAACGATCTAGTCATACAAATTAGCTAATGCGGTTTCTATTGATGCTAAGATAATTGTCATTCGATTCATTAGAATTACGACATTATCAAACGCGGAGGAAATCTACGCATATCGCGATAGTTAATTCAAGCGACTCAAAGCAATTCCTTTTTATCTTCACTCTAAGTATTCCATATCGATTCAGTGATCGAATATGGAATACAACGAGTATGTAATTTCAGAATTGAGTATAAATTCCACAATATTTATGCCCAATTCATCAAATCATCAAAAATCAAAAGCAATTTCAAAATCGATAACAATATTGCAAACGACGTGGTTCGTACAGGTGACACTCGACCGAGTGCCTACGCCACTCGATCGAGTGACATCACAAAAACCAAAACAGAATGTCTCTATGACCTCCACTTGGTCGAGTCTCACAGTGACTCGGTCGAGTGGCAATGTACTCGGTCGAGTTAGTCAATTACTCGGTCGAGTAGGGTCACAAAATCCGGACAGAACCTTTTTCAGAGGTCCACTCTTTCGAGTCCCACAATGACTCGGTCGAGTGGCCCTTTTATCGCGTTAAACCGTGAGTCGTACAATAGCATTCGAGTCTCGTCAATCGTTTTTTTCGTGACTTAAGTCAACACGTGCTTAATCTACCACGTGAAACATCTTTTTCAAAACCATGCATTAATTCATTTGCATCGTTTTACGTAATTCAATATTTGCACAAACCGTTAATATCGTTATACCGTTACTAACCGTTTGTTGTTTCTTTGTCAATTTTGGTTGTTTATTTTATCGTACTAAAATGAACTCACATGCTAAATTTTACTTCGACGTGGAATTAATTGCATTAAATTGACGTAGAAACCCTTTCAATTCCATTCACATGCTTAGGGAAAATAATCTTTGCATATCATTTTCCCGTTTAACTAACGCGCGTATTCAAAAGTCATTCGATATCCTAGTAGAGGCCGCTAGTGCGGGCGGGGTTGGGTGTCCTTAGTGGGCTTCTCAACACGTACTCTCACCCCTTACTCAGAACCTCGGTTTCCGGATGCCCGAAACCGTTGGCGCACGAGAGTCATTCAATACACGATAACCGGTAGTGACGGTATCGGTATCGCAATGCAAAGGGACGAGCCCAATAAACTCTAACACCGAAATGGGCCGCAGTTTGTGTACGGTCCATAGCGATATAGAGTGGGCGCGAACAGGTCCGAACTCCCACAAAGTTCGGTGGCGACTCCATTTCGACTAAAATTTCAATTCGATCTATTCTCATATGGAGATGCATTCGCCTACCCAAACCCGCGCGTGGCCGCGTTGGGGTGGACCTACGTCATGTCCACAAGTATGGACGATTATGATGCTGTCGGTTCCAAATTCATTAATAATGAGAACCGCCTTTCATGTATGCTTGCAATGTATTGTTGTTTCTGGGGTTGAATCAGTAGGCCTTCATATATATGTATATATGTTGGTGAAATTCTTGATAGATGTTAATTTGGGCATTTAAGTATGGAGTACTTGTTTCAGATGATTTTAGCACGGAGTATAAGTTTTCGTTACTTTGTTGAACTACATTAAAATTTGTTGTCCATGGCCTTTGGATTAAGGTGAGTGGATATGTTTGTCGTAGAATCGTCATTTTTTGGATGCTTTGTTGATGTAGAATATGTTGTTGCAATGTGGCTAAAAAATGTTCTTATCCTGCTCGCCGTTGGATAGGTGATTATTGTTGCCACTACTACATAAATGATCTATTGCAACATTTTCCTTGCACAATTTTTAATTTATGTTGCAATATGAATTCGGAATAAATGATTCGCAACACTTAGGCTAGAATTGTTGCTTATACTAACCTACAGTAACATTTTTATGGAAGTGTTGCGTGCTAGAACTAATAATGCAACAATATTTATTATGAAGTGTTACATTAGACTAAAACAAATGCAATACTTTAGAATATTACAAACAAGTTAATTAACATTAACATTCAAGTTTCACTTAAAAATTGACAAATTCTTATTTGTGACAAGCATATCCGTCTCAAATTTTGAATAGATAAAGAATACCCATTTAAGTAGATAAAGAAATAATTCGCTAATTTTGTTGTATCTAACAATGGGTTATTGTGTCATTCGTCGTCGATTTATGACGAGTATAATCCTTATACGGAATAGTAACTTATAAAAGACACTTGTTCTTTGAAAAATTAGACGGGATTACTGGATTAGAAACTTAACATATCACTCAACAAAAATTGGAGTTAGGTAAGTAAAGTAGAAACAGCCCAAATGCTAACCACTCGTTCCATCATATTTCATCCCCTCACCTTCTTCCTCAAATTAAAACTCAAACAATGAAAGCACCCTAACAAAAAAATCAATTGAATACAATCCTTCCTTGTTATTCCTCCTAACTATTTTGCCAAATCAGTAGTGTATTGTGGAGCATCTGAATTGGGTAATAATTTTCGAGGATAATTCGAGCACTTTTCTTTGTTTGAATCTACATCTGCTCGAGTTCTATTTCATTCAAGACGTTGATTAATCATTATCAAATCATCAGTTTTAGGTGTATTCTACTCCCTAAACACTTTATTTGCATCAATTAATCTTATTTGTGAAATTAGGGTTATGCAATTTTCTGAAATTCTGGGCTGTTATGCACTATTTTGGTCGCCTTTTTCGATTGATTACTGCACATGACTGCTTTTCGACCTGTTTTCGTGCACGAATTTAACAAGTTTTCGAATCAAGCTTACAGGAATCCTTAATTCTGACGACATTGAGAAAAATCTGTGGTTTTTTATTGTTCTAAATTAGCAGATGATTAAGCTTTGTTTTGCGTACAACACCTGTGCTTGTCTTTGACCCCTTTATCTAGTGAATCTACTTAGAACCATATATAGGACTTGCATTCATCAATAGAATAGTAGCCTGAATCTTTCTTTACCAATCAGAAATAAAAATCAAAGCAACCTCTTGTAGTCCCTAAAACGTATTAGGTATTTGGGTTGTCTGAGACGATTAAGATACAATCTGATCTACACCAATTTGCAGCTTGGTTTACTGTCACTGCAGCCTACATTAGGTACTGACATAACCTGCATTTTAGAAAAGAGTAGCAGCACTTAAACCTATCTTGGATTATAGTGCAGCCAGGTTCAAGCCCCGAGTGCAGCCCTTCATAAAGAACATATGCAACCCTCCCTCCCGATATGAATTAGGTGTTAGACCTGATGCTTGTTTTTTGTGTTGAACATTATGTAACGTATATGTTATGTATAACATCTTCATTTTGGATCCGCGGCTTCATGATTGAAAGCAAACGTTCCCTTTTCGAACCCTCCTACTGGCTGATGCTGCACCTCCTCTCCATGACTTGACAAAAGGGTTGCGTGAGCCTTCACACTTCATCTCATATTGGACCCAAAATAGGCCTGAATCTGTGCTATATTCCACCTAGTTTGATGAGAAAATACCATGAAGATACCAAACAAAGGCTTGTCCTTAATCCTCAAGATATAAACCGGAGTCTAGAGTCTCAAGTTGACTTAGAATCCGATGAAGACATGGAGATTAAAAATGAGAAGGCAAATCTGACTCAACAAATATCGTGCTAACTATGACTTATTCTTTCTGTTGTATGGTTTCTCAGCCATCCCACACTTAGTGAACTTGTGATTGACGAAGATCACAAGGTAACTTACTATTTGATCTCTATAAATGCCAAAATCGGCCTAATAATCATTTCTACTGTGTAAGTTATGGGCTTATTTGTGTATCATCCTCTATATTTTTGATTTACGGCTTAGGTTCATTTAAAAGTACCCAAGAGGCCAACATGGATGTGTTTTCAGTGTTCAGATGTCTTTCTGCCATTTTCTTGAAAAGGCAAGAAAAGGATTTAAGTGTTTTCCAAAAGTGTCATTCCCATGCACTGGTGTCAAGTTATGGGCTTATTTTTGTGTCATGCTCTATGTTTATGATTTAGGGTTTAGGTTCGTTTAGAAGTAGTTAAAAGGCCAACATGGATGTGTGTTCGGTGTTGACATGTCGGTTCTATTTTCATGAAAAAGCAAAAGATCAATGGATTACCTATTTTCCAAAAGTGTGATTCCCATGATCTGGTGTCAAGTGATAGACAAACATTACAAGAGACCTCTTTTGGCTGTGAACGGTACATGCTTGCTTGTTTCACTTTACCACATTTTCTTGTGTAGATTTCCAAGCACCTAACCTCTATTGAGGTGGTGGATTCTAAGGATGTGAAATCAGGATACTCCATAAGTTTCGTAAGTGTTTTCCTACCTACTAGCACACTCCCTTTATCATAACGAAAAATTGCTGAATATTCTCAACCTTACTTTCTATTGATTTCAGAACTTCAGCCCTAATCCGTATTTTGAAGGCACAAAACTTACCAAGACATTCAACTTCCTTGATGAAGGAACTACGAATGTGACTGCTACCATTAAGTGGAAAAAAGGCATGGTAATGAACTTTGTTCCAGTTCTTCGAAGTTCTCTAGTTGATTTTATTCTTATGTAATGTGAAATTGACAATGTTGTGAACATCTTTAGGAAATTTCAAATCGCGGTGATGTCGAGGATAAAGGAAACAAGAGAAGTCATGTGGAGGAAAGGTAAGTTTTCATTGTATGATTAGTGGAACCTTTGGCCGACCTACCGTCTTAGATGTAGTAGTTTACTAACTTGCTTAGTTAGTTTGTTATGCTGTCTGAACTGAAATATTGTGTCTTTTAGTTGCCGACTTGCCGTGATATATCTTACACCTGATATATGTGTCGTTTATGAATCCTCTGATTGCAAGTTATACGTGAAGATGGTGGTAAATAGTTAAGTAAAAATTAAAAGCTTAATTTTGTTTGAAGATGGTGAACTTGTGCTTGATTTGTCAATTTTGTGGACGTTGAAGTTGTTGAAATTGGATATTTTGTAAATATGGATGCATATGAATTATGAATATTGGTCAAATTTGTGGCATTATGTTAGGTTTGGATCTCACGCAAAGAGGAGCGGTACAACTATAGCCGAGATGAGCTTAATGATGTACAGGACAAGTGGGCTTCTTATTTTACTTCTCATTGTACGTAAAATGATAAGTAATTTTTGATTTATAGGTCGATTGTAGTAGAATGCTCTTTTGAATGGTGGATAATATGTAAGTTACATCACTATGAATCATTTGGATTTGGCAATTTGTTGATGCCCTTTTGAGGCGATATTGGCATCTTTGGTGTTATTGAAAATTTGGATGGTAGCGAAAATCTCAAAAAAAAAGTTTTTTTTTTTCATTTTAGAAATATATTTGTGGCGTATTTGTTATTGATTTTGATGCGTCAAATATATTTATTTGCGGCGTCAACCACCTACAATGCACCATTTACAATAAACTATTTGAGGCGTTTCCTACATTGAAAGTCGCAAATAATGTAAGTACTTGAGGCGTTTTTTTAATAAAGACGCCGCAGATAAATCAGTTATTTGAGGCGTTTTTTCATAGGGACGCCGCAAATAAATAATATTTGAGGCGTTTATAAAATGCCGCAAATAAAAATAATATTTTATTTGCTTCCCCACCATTTGCTTCTTAGCCTAAAACGCCGCAAATGATAGATATTTTGGAGCCGCAAATGAGCTTTTTTCTACTTGTGACTTTTTCATTTTTACCGCTTAATTAATTAATTTTTTCATATGTAAAACGCTTCTTTTTAAGACAAAAAAATTAAAAAGAAAATGGCTGAGCATGATTTTTTTCCCAAATTATTGATTTGCTGACAATATTTTTAGTGTGAAAAAAACCGCTTTATTAAACTCATATTTAAGAATTCTAATCGGTCTATATTATTTTTATTGAATTAACATTGACTACGAAAACAATAACTATTTTTGTAAATTAATTGTCTTTCAAGTTGTTTGGTTAGGAAGAAAGATTAATGTATTAAAAAGTCGTGCCTAAGTTCAATAACCGGTCAAAATAATTTTTCAAAAAAAAAGAGGTATAAGTGAGAAAATCAAATATTAATTTATCGTCAACTGTTTAATTGAATAACTGTTCTGTATAATATTTGGAAGATATTTTTAATAATGAATTTAAAATAAAATTTACTTAATGAAAAATAAAATTGGGGTAATACTTGAAGTAGGTAAGAGGAAACTCAATGAGGATAAAAAACTGACGAAATAAAATAACGAGCGATAGAGAAAAGAAAAAAAAATATCAAAAGAACTAGCAATAAAAGAATGTGAAAAATAGAAATAAAAATAAAAATATCAATAAATTAATGAAATCATGAGTCCGAAAATCAACTTCAAAACTTTTTTTTTCCCGGAATAATAATTTTTTAATCATAATATGTAAATCATTGGGGGGAAAAAAAATTAAATACTCAAAAGTAAATGTAGTTTGTGAAAAAATAAACATCACTTTAAAAGAATGAAAACCAATGATTATGTCAATAAAGTTCAATTTTATTTCTGGTAACTGGCCATAAGAACTTTACAGTTAAGCGTACTTGAGTGAGAGTAGTGTTAAGATGGGTGAGCTTCTGCTGGGAAGGCTCTTTAATGCGTATAGTGAAATTAAATAATATTGGAATGACTTAGCTATAAATCTAGTAACCTTTCCAGATGTTCCCACTGTAGGAATAGAGAATTCTTACGGTTATTAATTTATTTAATTTATTATATATTTTGTCACCAGAATAAACAGAATAAATGTTTCGCCACAAACATAATTAGCCACGGGATAATCTGTGGCAAAAAAAAAATTCTAGCCACGGGAGACTTTGTGGCAATAAAATCAATACTTGCCACGTTTTTTTTCCCATGGCTATTTGTTTGCTACGGCCACTTGCGCCACAGATGGTCTTTCCATGGCAAAGTACTTTAGTCACAAAAATTTATCACTTTTGCCACGAATTCAGCCGTGGCCTAAGTGCTCATTTGTAGTAGTTGTAGAACTACTAGAGTTGTAGAGAATTACTAAATTACTACTAGAATGATCTATTAATGGAGGCATAAACTAATGGAAGTGTTATGTGATAATGGAATGACTTAGGCAACTAGTTAGGGTATACATATATATAGTAATGCCTTAATGGATCCTTAACCTAAATCCCAAATCCAACTTTTTGCTCCATTAGTGAGACAATCACCCTTTAAATCTTCATGAGGTGGAACTTCGCCCCGTTGTACACAGCCTAATACCGCCGGATGAAACTTTACTCGGTGGTTTGACCCCGTGGAATTTTTCTAGTTTGGCGATTTTGGAGCCTATCACCGTCGGGCAAAACTTCACCCGGTGGGCGAAAGTTTTGCCCGATCATTTCGCCCGGTGGAGAAGCTCTCGGAAAATCTTCGGGGAGGCAAATTTACCGTCGGGCGAAACTTCGCCCGGTGGTTTTTCAAAGGGTGAAATTTCACCCGGTCATTTTTCTGTCTCTTTTCTTGTCTCATTCTTCGTCGTATGATTGGATGACTTTGAACTTTAAGTTGTGCGCTTTGCTTTTTGAACAACATCTCCTGTAATCCCCTATAAATTCTAATGCAATACAGTGGCGGAAACACTGTAGATTTGAGATTAAAACACACTGATGTTCTATACTTTACAAAAAGAACGGATAGTCAATACAAAGGCCACTTTTTACAAAAGGGCTAAAAAGAAAATTTCTTAAAAGGGTTTATACAATCCTTCAGTAAACATAAATAAGGGAGAGTAGGATCCACCCTACTCACTAGCTCACACCCAAAACCCAGCAGCAAAAACCTGTCATGTTATAAACATAACAGCCACATCAGTGGGGAGTAACTAGGACGTTCTCCCAGCCATATTATATCATATGAAAAACAATAGTATTACTATATCAAAATAGTAAATGGAAAACATTATGTGGACATGACATAGGACCACCCCGACGCGGTCACGCGCGGGTTTGGGTAGGCGAATGAATCTCCATATGAAACGGATCGAATTGAAATTTAGGTCGAAGTGGAGTCGCCACCGAATTTTGTGGTTATTCGGAACCATTCGAGCCCACTCTATGTCGTAGTGGTCCGTATACAGAATACGGCCCATTTCCGATGTCAGAGTTTATTGGGCTCGTCCCTTTGCATTTGATACCAATACCGACATTATCGGATATTGTGTATTGAATGACTCTCGTGCGCCAACGGTTTCGGGCATCCGGAAACCGAGGTTCTGAGTAAGGGGTGAGGGTACGTGTTGGGAAGCACACAAAGGACACCCAACCCCGCCCGCACATTAGCGGCCTCTACTAAGAATTCGAATGACTTTCCAATACGCGCGTTAGTTAAACAGGAAAAATGATATGCAAAGATTATTTTCCCTAAACATGTGAATGGAATTGAAAAGGGTTTCTAAGTCAATTTAATGCAATTAATTCGACGTCAAAGGGGAATTTGAGCATGTGGGTTCATTTTAGTAAAATAAAACGAACGAGAATTAAATTGACAAAAGAAACAACAAACGCGTTAGTAACGATGTAACGATATTTAACGGTTTATGCAAATATTGAATTGAATAGAATGATGCAAAAGAGTTAATGCATGGTTTTGAAAGAAGTGTTTCACGTGATATATTAGGCATGTGTCGACTTAAGTCACGAAAACGATTAACGAGACTCGAGTGTGATGTATAGGACTCACAGTTTGACGTGATTAAGGGCTACTCGACCGAGTCATTGTGTGACTCGACCGAGTGGTCCTCTGGAAAGCGGTCTATCCAGGTTTTGTGACCCTACTCGACCGAGTTACTGACCAACTCGACCGAGTACATCGCCACTCGACCGAGTCACTGTGAGACTCGGCCGAGTGGAGGTCACAGAGGCATTCTATTTCGTATTACGGACCCTACTCGACCGAGTTATTGACAAACTCGATCGAGTACGTTGCCACTCGACCGAGGCACTGTGAGACTCGACCGAGTGGGGGTCGTAGGAAGCATTCTGATCCGATTTTGGGCTGCCACTGGACCAAGTGGGCTAGGCACTCGGTAGAGTGCCCCCTGTGCGAATTGTAATTCGCTTGCAATCTTATTATTGATTTCGAAATTGCTTTTGATTTTCGATGAATCGACGGTTTTACCGAATTGAGCATAAGTATGACCTATGCTCGATTCGGGTTTTTTATAAATCATTGATTTCGTTAAACCGAATATAAATAATGTTGAATTTATACCCGATTCTAAATTTGAATACTCATCGTATCCCACACTCGATTATGGTATCGATATGGAATACAAGAGCGAAAAAATAAAGAAAATTGATTTGAGTCGTCTTAAGTCGATCAAAACGACATGAATTTCTCTCCGCGTTTGTAGTGTCATAATTATAACGTGACATCTACGTTAGCATCAACAAGAAAATCGAATTGATTGAATTAAATGACTAGATTGTTAGATTCGACATCCAACTATGAAATTGGTATCGGATCTAACGAATCGACGCTTTGCTTAAATTAGAGGACTTGATTCCCTCGGCTTCTCCGACATCGAAATAAATCCCTAAGGATTGTGATGTCGGATCCACGTCAACGGGTTTCGACCCTTATTAAAAATACTTATTTTGAAAAGGATTTTTTAGAAATCGATGCAATATGCGAATAACAATAATGATACAAACGATATGAAGATTATTGTTTAAGTTAAATCATCTCAATAATCAAGTAATCGGGATACCGGAATAAGCGACCGTCAACGCTGTGTGCAGTACACTTGTATATTCGTGTTTCCTTATTCCGACATCCCTCATACTCGACACAAATCGATAAGTAATTTAATGTTTTGATATTGATTATTATCGATATTATGATGCAATGAACAAAATAAATAAAAAAAGACGAAGAAAAAAAAAGAGGACGGACGACGAAGAGAGAAGGAAAAGAGAGAGGGGTTTTGACACCCTCAACTTACATGTTCTTGTCTCGGATCGAACTCGTAACCGTGGCTTTCACACAAGAGTCTTCGAGGTTTTATGGAGGTTAAGTTATGGTGGCTCGGGATTGATTCCTAAAACTAGGTTTAGGGTTTTTGCTAGTGTAGAATTGCTAGGGTTTGATTAGGGTTTTTTGAATTGGTAAAAACTTGTGTAATGTGTTGCATGGGGGTTGCTTATATAGGAAAAGCTAGGGCACCCGGTTTAGGGTTACTCGACCGAGTAGGTGGTTAACTCGGTCGAGTGGCCTTGTGCGTCAGCCGTCGGGCTTGAATAAGGGCCCACTCGATCGAGTGGGTGGGGTACTCGATCGAGTGGCCCAGCTGGGTCGCGCGGGTCCATTGTTTTGGACCTTGACTTTGGGTGTTTGATGGGTTTTGTGTTTGACTTGGACTTTTGATGGTTGTATGGCTGTTTTTGTGTGTCTCGGAAATGACTTTGACCGGGGTTGACCCAATCGCAAAAAGTCGGTTTTAACTCCGGTGTCGGTTTCGGCCCAAATTAGCCTTATTTGATTGGAAACGGCCCACTGGACCTGGATTCGAGGTTGATTTTTTGAGATTTGTACTCTGTAAGTGTGTTAGCCAGCGATTAATGGATTTGAGCCCGTATCCGAGCGCGTAGAAGCATGTTAGCGTCCTATCATCATCGGGTGTTTTTTGGAAACTGCCATAGACACCTGGCAGTCAAAATGCGGGTGTCTACACATGAAAACAATATAGTAACATAAGTTTTAGCAAAACTTAAAGTGACTGCCAACCTGCAAGTCAAAATCAATCGATAATTATAAAATCCAAAATGGCGTTATGGAAATCAATTAGTGCAACGGAATAGACTTTCACTGGGATCATACTAAACTAGCTTCGAGAACTTAGTCAAAACAAATCAGACTTCGGTCTCTAACTATGCAACTCAACTATAACAGAACTGCGTGCAGCGAGGTCCTGGCTTAAGTAATGTACACCCCTCCTGGACACCAACTGTAATCCAGTTCAACCCGACGACGACTTACACAATGCGATATCTAAGTTTAAGGTCAAAATATACACACTCCTGAACACAAACCATGCTCAGTTCAATGACCAATGTGTCTCACATAGACACACCAGGTTTATAGTTGATGACAAAACGTATACCCTAGACTGTATTACTCTACCCGTACACTTGTCCTCATTCCATAACTCCAAAACCAAGTGATTATCGATATTCAAAATAGAATGTTCAAGGTGAATAATACAAAGGTAAAAGAGACAAACATTTTATGTTAAAAGGAAACTTTCTATTTATGGAAATTTACTAATTTCAGAAACTTACTTAAATTAGAAATATTCTTATAGAAATACATAAAGGGTTCAAATAAGTTAAATGAACCAAAATAGCATTTATGATAAATAAACAGTTTATTAATATCGTTGTTATCGTAACTTAAAATATTTCTAAGTTCGTTATCAAAGGTACAAATTAAATGTAATAAGTGAAAACATAGTACTTTATAAATATTTAAGAAAATCAAGTTAAAATGATAAATTTTAGAAAATATACGATTTAGAAACAAAATGGTAAATATAAATAAAGTATAAATAGCGTAGGAGTTTCAGAACTGAAACGAGGTTTAAAACCTTCCAAATGTCTTTAGCAATTAAATTAAATTTATTAATAAACCATACCGATTTTGATAAAAATAATAAATTGTAATGATAAGAAGTTATTTAGTGAAAATAGCCTTGACAAAAATGTATTTCAAACAAAACGACGATTTTCTAATTTATTAACATAAGTCGTAAAACAAAATTAATTTATTAAACCAGTATACAAATCTCGGTTAAAATAATACAGTACGATTTTAAGTTAAAATAATAACTTACTGAGATATGACAAAATTATGAAACTGATACTATTTAGTTACTAGTGTCACGATAACCAACAAAATATTATAATGATCATTAATAATAAAAATTAATAACCATTTATAAAACCATATTGCAAAGTTATAAAATGTTTATAAGGCGCACAATTTGAAATACTATTTTTAGCAAATAATATGTAGCTAAAAATAAAACCGAAGGTAAAGTATCTACTACGTACTACTACTCAACACACGATATAATACCGAGTAACGCCCTAAAGTTACCTTGAGAAGCTTCTGTCAAACGTGTCCACTCGTAGTTC
The DNA here is from genome assembly GCA_958450325.1 of Agrostemma githago. NCBI lineage: Eukaryota > Viridiplantae > Streptophyta > Magnoliopsida > Caryophyllales > Caryophyllaceae > Agrostemma > Agrostemma githago. The sequence continues at coordinate 60,726,717 of OY288240.1, forward strand.
AAGCTCCAAAACTTCAATAGGAAAGTCTTTAAGCTCTAAGACTGTAGAATTGATAGCTTTCCAACCGTGCTCCATCAATTCCACGAAATGACAAAACTAAGAAAAAGACAAGGTTGGATTTAAGTACAACAAATAACCCAAATAAGGCGGACAGCCAAAAGTAACATGAACAGAGCAGAGTAAAGCGACACTCAAGTTCGAGGTGAGGGAAGAATAAAGATCGGAAAATTTTCGACACAAGAGGGAAAAGAATTTGATGTGTTAAATAGAAGCTCAAAGGCCGAAAAGAGTCGAGTATGTCGATAACAATATTGATCAGCAGCAACATGACTTCAAAAATGACAACGAACGACATTGAGGTAATGAGAATAGAGGGAATTGATGATGAAGAAGAAATTAGGATGAAAAGGGTCTGATAAGCGACCTACAATACAGCAACAACAAGCAGCGGCAACAAACCACAAAAGACGAAAGCAGTAGCAGCATAACGTGAACGGAATACCAATAGAAAATTGAGCAACAAAACCAAGACCGAACACAAAGAAGAGAAGAACGAGATAGAAGAAATAGATCGAGCAGTAGGTGTGCACGACAATCATCAACAACCGACGGCCAAAACAGCAGTAACGTTCCATAGAAAAATGAACGACAACCTACAGCAACAATCTGTCCAGACAGAGGAAACAGACGAGACTGACGACAAGAAGCAAAGACGATAAAAACCACGATTGATACAAAACAGCAGCAACAGTGACGAAGATGCATATAAACAGAAATAGAGGCCACAACAGCACAACGTGGAGCAAATCGAAACAGAAATAGAAGGAAAAGAATGGAGGAAAAGGATAGCAGCAGCAGACAGACAACCAAGCAAACATAGTCGACACAAACGCGCTAAACAACGACACAACAGGCGACAAAATGAAGAAGAAGAGAAAAGGGACGGATTCATACAGAGGCGGCAGGGAGCAATCACCATGACAGCAGCAAGGACGACGAGGCCCAGCAACGTACAGAGGCGGTGAACAGGGGAAACGATGATGCTAAGATTAAGATTAAGATTAAGGTTAAGGAGGGTGGTGATCGAAATTGATGATGCTGGTGGTTACTGGGTGAAGGAGAACGAAGAAGGAGATGAAGAAAGGGGGAGAGCGGTTGACAAAAGAAACAAAGGTGGGGGAAGTTTTAGGTTAAAACCGAAATGAGTCGGAAACAAAACAATAATACGAGTCCAGTAAGAAGCGATAAGAGATAAGACGGAATTAAGTAACGAGTTGAAAGGATAGAGTAATACGATTAAAATAGACATAAATCCAAAAGTCGGCCCGAGTAGGAAATAAAGTTAAAATACTAAATTAATTAATTAATTAACCCAATAAAATATCGAGTAAATAATATATTCTCGGGGTAAAATAAAAATAAAAATAATTATTTGGGACGGAAAGGTGTTTTGAAAACGAATATTTGGAGCTAAGGATTATAGCATAAAAGTGTCTCGGGAGCAAAATAGATTTTGGCGATAAAACGTCTCACGAGAAAATTAATAAATGTTTGCTGATAATGATTTAAATTGATTTCTCGAGGAAAAATAATTAATGTTTGACGAGGCTTTAATTAAAATGAACTTCGAGCTAAAAGAATAGATAAATTGACACGAAATCAAAGATATGTTTTAAACATAAAAGACTTTTCGAGGCAAATAAACTTTTACGAGTTCAAATGATTGAAAAATGAATCTGTTTTATAATTATTTTAAGAAATACGAATTAAATCGTAAACAGAATAAAATAAGAATAAAATTTAATTAATTAAATTTAATTTATAAAATTAGGGGTGTTACATCCCCCTCTCTTGTGCTCGTGGAAGCTCGGTCATGCTTTTGGTGCCAAAACCTATCAAAATTGATAGAAAACTACCAAAAACACGTAAAACGCACAAGAGGAACGCTAATGCGAAAAATACTCAAAATAAGGCGATAATCGGACTTTAATCTCGCAAAACAAGGGAAAACGGGTCTAAATGGGAGGAAAAACGGTCTAAATTTAGCACACAATAGTGGAAAGAAGAGGGGAAGGGGAAGGACAAAAGGATGCGGATGAGGAATAGATTAATCTTAGTAATGGAGAAAGAGGAATATGATCGAAAGAGGAGAAACATTAAGGAGAAATATATAAGAGTGACGGAGATATGGTGACAAGTAGCTGGAGGAAAACAATTCATTTGGAAAAATGAATCTTATACGTTGACAGGTAGCTGGAGGAAAGTAAGAAGGAGCAAGATGGGAACTAGAAAGAGGAAAAGCTAGACAAGAAGGATGAATGATCTTGGTAGCTAGGCATAAGCAACTAGAAAGAAAGTAGCGGTAGCTGAAGAAGAAGAGTGAGACTAAAGGACGTGAAGGGTGTGAATGCTAAGATGTGTGGAAGGGACGACCGTTTCTAGGATGAATCTTGAATGAGGAGGAGGAGCATAAAAAGACACAAAGTAATGAGAAAGGGGGAAGACGAGATATGAAGAAGAAAGTGAGTGATTAAGAAAACAGATCTTCGTAAATGGTAAATGAGGAACATTAAAAGACGGAGCGAGAAGAGGTTTCAAGGATGAGGTAGTGAAGAATGGGAGAGGTTGAAGGAGTTGAAGATACGACACTCCTAGATGACAAGAGAAGTCATATTATTTATAGGAGGGGTAGAGGTGAGAGAGTTGGGACAAATAGGGGATATGGTAAGGATAAGGGGATATGAAGATGGTAGATGAGAAAGACAACTGATCTTATTAGAAGGCAATAATTTACATCAAATTTAGAGGCTGCGTGGAGGGACCCGGGCCCTTCTTTTAAAAGGGCGGTTGTTTTAGAGTTTGAGCGTGGGGGTAGTAGCTACAAATCAGCTTTTTAGCTACAACATATATTTGAGACCAAGGGAAGAGGAAAATATACTTTCGAGGACATGGAAAACCGAAGAGACGGACCCAACGTGTGAGTCTGACCAGTGAAGACATACATCAGATACCTAACAGAATATCCTAAATATGCCCTCGTACCATTATCTATGAAAATTACGGAAGCTGGTCAAGCGGATAGCTTGAAAGAGTGCCACTACAAACCCATTAGGTATGTGTTGATGCAATTATACCCAGAATTCTACGAGGATTAGGAAGTTGCTATGACGTCCCTAGAAACGGTACAGCTTCGCGGTCATAATAATTTTGAAAGGTATTGATACTAATTACGATTGTTATTCATGATAAAACTTTAAGGTTGGGGACTTTAGTTGACTCAAACAACAAAGTAAATTGTCAACGTGCACAATGTTTCCTGGCCGAATGAAAACAATCAAATTATTATGCCTAAGACGGTTATTTTAAGTCATCCTTAGTAAGAAAACCATTTCACTAAAAAGAGTAAACAAACTTTATCTGTTTCAAAGGTCTAAACTAAGATCGTATTTGAATAAAGTTCTAAATATGAGGTAAATAAAGTTCTAAAACATTAGAAAAGACAAGAAAAGAAGGATATGGGGGTGCAAGAGAAAAAATAATGAAACATATGGGGGATAGAAAGGGTTGAAGGAAAGAAACTCACTAAAATAGATGAAAAAAGAAAATCATATTTAATTCTGAATTTACGAAGGATTGTAGGAGGATGAGAAAGGTAAAAAGGGAGATGGAGGAAAAGAAAAAATGATCATAGTAGATGAAGAAGAAGGGACAATAAGAGGGAGAGCTTTAGGGGAGGTGAGAAGGGAGGAGAGAGGTGGGAAGAAGAGGGGAAGGGGAAAGGTAAAATGATGCAGAGGAGGAATAGATTAATCTTAGTAACGGAGAAAGAGGAATATGATCGAAAGAGGAGAAACATTAAGGAGAAATATAAAGAAGTATCAGAGATATGGTGAATAATGGGAGGAATGAAAAGTATTGAAGGGACACACTCTCACAGAATTACATGACAAAAAAATTCTATATAGAAACAAATCTTAGCCGATGAGGAAGATAAGGAAAAGGATAATGAGGTGTAAAGAATGAGGAGAAACAATCTTAATGGACAAGGAAGGAGGAATAAGAAAAGGAATGAGAAATAGGGGGTAAGGTGGGGTGAGGTGATAAGGAGAGAGGAACGTGTGGGAGGAGGGGATATGGAATCAGATAGGTAGAAACAATTGAAACGATGACATAATCGCTGAAATAAATGACAAAAACACTTCCTTTGGAAAAATGAATCTTAGACGATGACAAACACAAGGAGGAAAGTAAGGAGCAAGAAGAGGAATAGGAAGACGAAAAGCTGGATAAGAAGGATGAATGATCTTGGTAGCTGGGCATAAGCAACCAGAAAGATTTGCAAATGACATGAAGGGCGCAGAAGAATACAAGGGAGTGAGACAAAAGGACTTGAAGGGCGTGAAGGATAAGATGTGTAAAGGGGACGAATCGTTGATGAACTAGATAACAAAAGATAGTCATATGTAAGCATGAATATTGAATGAGGAGGAGGGGCATAAAAAGGCACAAAGTAAGGAGAATGGGGAAGACGAAATAGGAAGAAGAAAGTGAGTGATTAAGAAAATTGATCTTTGTAAACGGTAAATGAGGAACATGAAAAGGTGGAGCGATAAGAGTGTTCAAGGATGAGATAGTGAAGAATGGGAGGGGTTGAAGGAATTAAAAATACGACACTCCTAGATGACAAGAGAAAACATATCACTTATAAGAGGGACGGAGGTGAGAGAGTTGAGACAAATAGGGGATATGGTAAGGATAAGGGAATATGAAGTTGGTTGACGAGGAAGACAACTGATCTTATTAGAAGGCAATAACGAACAGCAAATTTAGAGGCTGTGTGGAGGGACCCGGACCCTTCTTTTATAAAGGTGGTTGTTTTCGTGTTTGAGCATGGGGATAGTAGCTACAAATCAGCCTTTCAGCTACAACATATATTTGACACCAAGGGATCGGAAGAGGGAAATATACTTTCGTGGACATAGAAAATCCAAGAGACGGGTCCAACGTGTGGGTCTGACCAGTGAAGACATCAGGTACATAACAGAATATCCTGAATATGCCCTGGTACTATTATCTATGAAAATTACAGGAGTTGGTCAAGCGGATAACTTGCAAGAGTGCCACTACAGACCCATTACAGATGTGTTCGTGCAATTATGTCTAGAATTCTACGAGGATTTAGAAGCTACTATGACGTCCCATAAAACGGCTACATCTCGCGGTCTCTAGCCTATTTGTTGTATGTATTCTATTTGTCGCATTAATGTTTTTTTATGAATAGTGTGTCTTATGTAGAATGTCAGCTCAAACATTTATTTAGAATTTGTACGCGAACTTTTTGATGCAGCAACGAACTTTCTATGTTGTCCTGTTTTGAACTTAACTTCTTTTGACGTTTTTAACTTTGATGATGCTGAGAATATGACATTGATCGGTTACCCACAAATCGTATATGTTGATCACCGAAATGCACAAATATATGGTAATATTTCTCTTTTTCCACGCTTATCAATGATTTGGTTACTTAATGATTACGCTTAATGTTTTAACTCTAATACACACTGCTTCCTTGGAACACCACGCCAGAACATTAGAGGGAGAAGTTTCATGAAGCTGTAAACAATTTACCACCATTTGAAGAAGTTTCATAAACGATATAGCATTTAAACAATTTAGTAGAGAGAGAAAGAGGAACATGAAGCAAAAGAACGTTACAGGGGGAAGAACGTGGCTAAAAATAAGAGAAGTAGAAGGAGTTAAGGTGACGACACCCACAGTCCTTCATTGAACTAGATGACAAAAGCAATTCATATTTAAAGACGAAAAGAAGGGGAGGAAAAGGGAGGAGAAAGGATAAAATGGAATATTGGATGAGATAAAGGAAGAAGAAGAGAAAAAGGTCACATTCACTAAACTAGATAACAAAAGCAAGTCAAATGTAATTACTTTTCTGGATAATAACGATAAGGATGTCAAAAAGAAGGGGAAAAGTAAAGGCATGAGGATATGAGACATGTGAATGTGGAAGAGTAATCTTAGTAGATTGGGAAACAAGATCGGGAAGAGAGTGAGCATTAAGGTAGAGGGGGTGGATGAGAAGGGGAAGTGTGAGGGAAGGGGTAAAAGTAGTTGAAGGGTCGACAGACTCACTGGACTAAATGACAAAAACATAGTATTTTATGAAAGTTTATATAGGCATTGATAGGGATAACGCAAAAATTTTGATATAGGTATGTGTGGAAATCAGGAGGGTGGGGGTATGATCGTGTGAGTAGTAGAGAGAGAATTCTGGTTAGAATAGGCTGATAAATATGAGGAGAGGTGGTGGAGGATGAAAACAGATTTAGTGGATAGATGAAAAAGTATGAACTTGAATAAGAGGAGCATTAGGGGGGGTAAGAGATCAAAGGAAGATGGCGAAAATAATAGGTGTAAAAGGAGATGAGGGTTGACACCCTCATCAAAATAGGTTCAAAGAAGACATATTTAAGGAGTGATCTTAAGTGATGAGGAAGAGGAGAAAGAGAGAAATAAAGAGGAATGAGCAGGAAATGTGGTGGAGGTAGTGAAGGGAAAAATTAAGCACGAGAGGGGTAGAAGAGTTGAAAGGAATACACTCGCTAAAATAGATAACAAAAGAAAGTCATATTTAATGACAACTCAATAAAATAGATAACAAAATAAAGTCATATTTAATGACAATTTAATTAGGAAGGATAACAACATGTGGAAGAGGAGGGGGAGAAAGGTAAGGGGTTGGCAGAGGAAGATAAAAAATGGACATAGTAGAAGAGGAAGGATTAAATGAGCATGAAGAGGGAGGGGGGGATGAGAAGCAATGGAAAGAGAAAAGGATGTGGATGAGAAATAAATTAATCTTCGTAATAGAGAATCTGAATAGGTAGAGAAGGAGCGTTAATGGAGATAGATAGGGGAGGGTCGAGGGATAGGGTGAATAATGGGAAGGGTTAGAAGGAATTGAAGATAACACTCTCACTATACTAAATGATAAAAAAAAGTTATATTTAGAAACAAATTTTAGATGATATGGAGGAGAAGATGAGGGAGAACGTGATTTGAAAGAGGATGAAAATTGTTCTTAGTAGAGAAAAAAGAAGGAATAAAAAGTGGAGTGTTAGGGAGGAGGGTTGTGGTGATAAGGAGAAGGGAGCGTGCGGGAGGAGGGGTCAGGAATCATATGGGTATAAAGACTTCAAGGGATGACACGCTCGCTAAAATACATGACAAAAGCAATCATATTTAGGATTGAACCTTAGATGATGAGAGACCGTAAAATTTGGACGCAAGAACGGGGTCGCCCGTGAGAGTTTTCTTGAAGTGAAAGAGGAGAAAGGGAATAAGAAAGCAGAGAGTTGAAGAATACGGAAAAATGATCTTAGTTGATGGAAAATGAGCAACAAGAGGAAGCGTAGCATTAGTGGAACAAGGATACATGGGAATGAGAGAAAATGACGTGATGAACAAGTGAGGTGAAATTGGTGGAAGAGACGAATCCTCGTTGAATAAGATGAAAAAAGAAAGTCATATGTAAGAATGAATATTGGATGATGATGAGGAGTAGAAAGTGAAACAAAATAAGGAGAACAAGGCAAAACGAAAGAGAAGAGAATGTGGAGGAAGTAAAGGATGAAGAAAGCTGGTCTTCGTAAACGGGAAAGGAGGAACATGAAGAGGAGGAGCACTAAAGAGGAAAGAGAAGAAGGTTATGAGATGAGGTAGCAAAGAACGAAAGAGGTGGAAATATTTAATGAACCGACACTCTCGCTGAGCAAGATGATAAGAGAGAGTCGTATTACTTAGATGAGGAGAAGAGGGGAAGGGGAGAAGAAAAAGCGGAAGGAGAAGGAGAAGAAGCTATAAAGGAGATAAATGAGAAGGGAAGTTGATCTTAGTAGAGGGCAATAAGGAACGTCAAAAGGAGGAGCATTAGGAAGAGAGTAAGGGGGTGGGGAGGGAGACATTAGAGAACGCCAAGGGTAGAAGAAGTTGAAGGAAAGAATCCCCACTAAACTACATGCCAAAAGACCGACATTTTTAAGAATGAAACTTAGGTCATGAAAAGAGGCAGGAGACCCAGAGGGGAATGATAGAAGAAGGGGATGTAGATGAGGTGTAAGAGGAGGTCAGAGGCGTCGATGTGAAGGGGAAGTGAATGTAGAGGAGGAAAATTGATAGACGAGAAAATGGAGCCTCAAGAGGTTGTGGACATAAGTTCGCCACTTTTGACAACTATACTGAGCGGGAACACATTATGGAATGTTGGCTTGAGGGTTCCGTACTCATGAGAGCATTTGAAGTTAGCTGCATTTTTGTAGTTGATGGTCATTTTGTTTAAATTCAGGACAACTATGACACAAAAGCAAGTCATAGTTAAGGACAAAAAGAAGGGGAAGAAGAGGAAGGAGAAAGGATAAAGTGGAATATCGGGGAAGATAGGGGAAGAATATGAAAGGTCACATTTAGTATAAGTACATGACTACTGCTACACCTGACTTCTTACCAAATCCTATGTGAATGACTAATGCGGATGTTTTATTGGATATTTCCTTACATCGGTTACCCGTTAATTGTTCTTCTGTTACAGATTAAACATGGAAGACTAAAGGAATCAATTAAGACGGTTGACATACACTTAGAAAATGGCTACAATGATGTTTACCGTATACAAAACTTGAATAGGAAAAACCAACAAAACGCCATCTCACATATCATATATGATATATTTCTAACCGTTCACGCGCATACCATAAACATGCAGTGGTTAGTTGGCCTTTCACATTTCACAAAATAATGAATAATGCACGGTAACATCCGTAAACAATCACATCCACGCATTATTGAGTCCCATCAAGCAGAGAATCTTCACGCACATCAAAGCAAAATAGTGTAGAGTAAACATGCAAGGGCTTCCCAGGGTTGTAACAAAATTCATATATGTGAACAGCTTCCTCAGCTGTGTTTTTTAGAAGACCGGGTCTAAATTATTCGTGGGCGTACATATAAGTCTCCCTTAGAACAAGTTATCCATCTTAAGTTCATAGCAGATTTGATAATATAGCACGTATCTTTTATTGCTTTATGGAGACACGTCTATATCTGCAGTCGAAAATTATGATGTATTTACAAGAAATGATGCTCGGCTTCTGTCAATTTTTGACATAGCCACATGCTAGCACAATAGATCTAAATAAACTTGGTAAAGATGAGATCTTTAAGCTCGATCTTTACTGATGTGATCAGTCTCCACCTGCTATAATGCAACTCCTGACATTTCAGGGATGTATAGAACTTTAAGGAGACGTTTTGAATGACGTTTTTACAGTATGCTTGAGGTAACTTTTGGATGACGTTTTTACAGTATGGCAAGGATGAAGATGAAGTTTTTCCATTGTCATACCTTTCCTAGACTACATTGCATGAAAAGTATGTGTTTGGCATAAGTCTTGCAATGAATAATATAGCCAGCAATTGACATTACTAAACGCTTCCCCCCCCCCCCCGCTATTTACAAACATATCCCGAAAAAAAAAAAAGGAAATGGAACAACTATTTGGGGATTCTTCATTTGAGATCAGAAATGATTTCTGCTTTCAACTTAGGTGTTCATTTTTCCCCACCAATACAGTTGTTGTTTCCATAGATAGGCTTCATTTTAAACCAGATCTTTAATGTGAGAACTGTCTATAGCACGAAGATTTAGTTTTGGACTTGGGTTTTTTGCCTATCAGGAACTATTAATCGTCTAAAATGACCGCTCAAGTATCATTTGTACAATCACTTCTTGCCACACTGGAACCTTGTTCCCGCCTTACAGATGACAAAAGGCAATGAGTATGGTAGTACAGATCAGAGATAATGCATGAAACATTGATATTTAGTGGGAGTCAAATTAGGAAATACAGGTACATTGCAATCCTACAAACTAATAAGGAAACAACATAATATTAACTACATGAAACAACAGTTTGACACAACAGATTCGTACACATAATTAAACCGGCACGAGGACAAAACCGCTTATGCAAATGTCATCAACAGGCACCGGTCCATCTACCTACTTTCCATAGACCTCCGGGTACAGATCCACTAATTCCGGCAGCACGGCGTCGTAGTGCGAAACATGACTACCATCTGCATCACATTTTCCAGCATTCTTAATGGCCACCGACATAGACTCATATGTTGGTGTCCTAGACACGTAATGATTATCTTCACGAGTTTGCTTGCAGGACTATATTACCAGCTTACTAAATACTCATCTTTGATGTCATATTCAATTATGATTAGCGAGTTTATTCTGTTATTCCACTTCCCTCATTTGTTGCCTGCTGTTTTCCGGCTTTGCCATATTTGGTCTTTTGTTGACCTTTTGGGATTTTCCGCGTTGTTGTTTACTCATTGGGTGGTTGTTATTCATAGTAAAAAGTAATAAGGTACTGATTCATGGAGCAAATCATGAGATGAGGTTTTTGGACCTAAGGCTGGCTTGGGTAGTCAATTAGGTTTCCAGATGGAGTTAGGCATGCTTTGTAATTGATCGTCGCCCGATCGGATCGGTTGTTTAGCGAAGGATGGGGAATCAAAAAATATTTATAGACTCGCATAAACACAAAAACTACTAGAGTATTCGTGGTAAGTCGAGGTCGGTCCACAGGAAACATAACGATATTGAGTTAAAAGCAACGTGTTTGGAAACTAGAGGGGGGTTTTAAGGGTCGAGTCTAAGTTAGAAATGCGGTAAAAGACGGATAATAAATGACAAGAGAAATAACAATAGAAATAGCTTGAGATAATCAAATTAGAAAAAGGTGTTAGGGGGAAGTCAGGATTCGGAATTGGGGTCTAAGAGTCTCGGAATCGGGTTGGTCACAACATCGATAAAGGGAGAATGCCACCTTTCGGTTTCTTCACCCAACCCACCTAAAAACCCGCTTTCGCGGCGAATAAGGTAAGTCTCAGGTTAAGGTAATTTCTACCCCGAGTTTCCCCATATTGATTGAAATGAGTTAATGTCGGTCTAGTGATAAGTGTAGTTTGTAGTGCCTAATTTGCTGTGTTTTGGTCCCATTTCCTTGCGGAATCGCTCCTTGGGAGCGGTTCATGGGCTACTTATGCTTCCTCTAGCTCGTTTCAGGTTCCCGAGACCATTCATGGAGAGTTGGAGCGATTCCGACTCAATACATACACTTTTCGGAGCCAACGAAGCGAAGGAACGATCACTCGATGCCTTGGATTTGACCCCGAGACCTTGGGACCCGATCCCGAGCCCCTTAGACTCGATCCCGAGACCCGAGAGTCGATGAGAAGTCCATGTGAAGCAAGGAGGAACCTTAAAGATCATATTGGAGGCCTACAAGACTCATCCCCGACGGGAAGGAACTCATCCCGTCCGGGATGATGTGCACATTTAGCATAGGTTCTATTTTGGACCCGTCCCGGTCGGGACCAACCCGTCCCGGTCGGGATCAGACCGTCCCGGGCGGAACCAAAACCGTCCCGGGCGGGACGAGCATGCTGAACCCGTGTGACCTCTTTTCATCCTCCCTCATTCTTGTAACCTTATAAATACTTCCCTCTTGTATTTTTTATGGATCCTACCTTACATTAGACTCTCTTAAGCCTCTCTACAAGATAAAACCCTAGATTTAGAGTTCATCCTTTTAGATTAATCTTCTCTTTAATCCTTAGTTAATCTTAGTTTAATCTAGTTTAGATAATCTTGTATTAAGTGGGTTCTTGAAGATTTCTCCAAGCTTGGCATCCTTGGGATTAATTTGGGTTCTTATTTATACAAGATTGCATCCTTTTCTTCCTCTTGTTGTTGGTATAATCTTCTCTACTCTTGTTCTTTGTTAATTATTCAAGTTTGAATCTTTTTATTTTGTTATTGTTATTGTTCTTGTTCTTGATAATGGATGTTTGGTTTGTGATGTTGTTTTCTCTTATTGTTGTTAGTTTATTCTTTATAATGAGTGAGTAGTCTCCTTGTGGGTTAGTAGGGGGATTAAGGGTAGATTATGGGTGATTAGGGTTTGATTAGGGGTAAAGGGTGAATCTTTGTTGTTAGTCACATATTGGGCACTCTATGTGTTTGTTGATATGCTTGTGTGAGTAGTAGTGGCCATGCTTCCCATACTTGTGCTCACCTTCTCATTGGTTGTCCATTATGTGGTTGTGTTGAGGTTAGTCTTAGACGCGAGAGCGCGAACTTACCTCGGTGTTGGTCTAAGTAGCGAGAGCCCGGACCGACTCTAACAATTAGGAGACACCTACACCCTTGACCACCCCAATTACCCATCTACACTTATGAACCCGACCTAACCCACTTCTTTTCATATTTGATTTCATCTTCTTAGTTAGTCATCGTTTCTTTTAGTTTTCTTGTTAGTTTGATCTTTAGTTATTCCGTTTTAGCATTGTAATAGTCTAGTCATTGTTAGTCCACTTCCTTCATCTCCTCTCATCATAATTCGTCAATTAGTATTTCTTTGTGTTTGTTTGTGACTTAGTCTCGTTTTTAGGCCGACCTAGTCGAGACCTTACAATACCGTCTCTGTGGATATCGACCCTACTTGCCCTAGCTACCCACTAGGAATAGTTGGTTAAATATTGATCGGTTGGACCCGCGACAAATCCTACCATCATCTAGTTGGCCGTATTAAAACAACGATGACACAACAACCATAAACAAGATAAACCAACAAGCAAGCAACTCACCAACATCCCTCAATTCAATTAATCCAAAGTCCTCATCCCTAAACCCCCCAACAAGAAATCTACTCACTACTCATAATGGAAAACAACAAAACATTAACAAAGGAGAAAATAACTACAACATGCATAATAACTAAATCCAAAGAAAATAACAACAAAACAATAAGGAAATTATGATCTACCAAATTAAGCACAAAGTCGATCTAATAGAAAACAATAAAAATCAATCTAAGAGCATCAAAATAAAAGTCTAGAGAAATTAACAACAAACAATGAATAAAAATGCAATCAACACAATAAACATGAAATGATCTAAAACAACATAAATAAAGATGATCAAAATAAGACAATAATGAAATAACAAGAAAATGAACAATTTTGAAGGAACAAGATTAAATCTAAACTAGAGATTAGAGAGTGGAATAGAAATATACCAACTATGAAGATCAACAATAAAGAAGAAGATTGCATAAATAAAGGATCAATCTTTGATGAAGATAATAGAGGATTTGTCACTAGTCCCTTAATAATCTTCACAAATCTTCAAATAAAAACTTGAAATAATCTTCTACAAAATTGGAATTAAGATCTAAAGAAAGGAAATTGATGAAAATTATGGAGATCTACTACTAAGTTACTATGAAAACTACTAAAATTATAGAGAATTACTAAATTACTAGAAAAATCTACTAATGAATGCCTAATGGAAGAATGGTATTTTAATGTGATGTCTTAGCTTAGGCAACAAACTAGGGTATACATATATATAGTAAGTCCTTAATGAATCTCTTAACCTAAAGCCCAAATCCAACTTTTTGCTCCATAAGAGAGACAATCACCCTTTAATCATCATGAAATGGAACTTCACACCGTCGTACACGGATCAATAGCGCCGAGTAAAATTTCACCCGGTGGTTTCACCGGGTGGTTTTCTTCCGGTTTTGCAATTTTGGACGTCTTTACCGTCGGGCAAAACTTCTCTCGGTGGGCGAAGTCTCTCCCGGTCATTTCGCCCGGTGGAGAAGCTCTCGGAAAATCTTCGGGGAGGCAATTTTACCGTCGGGCGAAATTTAGCCCGGTGGTTTTTCATCAGGTGAAATTTCACCCGATCATTTTCTGGCCTCTTTTCTTGTCTCATTCTTCGTCATATGATTGGATGGCTTTGAACTTTAAGTTGTGTGCTCTGCTTTTCAGACGGCATTCCCCTCTCTTGTGCTCGATCAAGTTTTTGGTGCCAAAACCTATCAAAATTGGTAGAAAAACTACCAAAAACACGTAAAACGCACAAGAGGGACGCTAATGCGAGAAATACTCAAAATAAGGCGATAATCGCACTCTAATCTCGCAAAACGAGGGAAAAACGGGTCTAAATGAGAGGAAAAATGGTCTAAAATTAGCACACAACAATTCCCCCACACTAAACCGTTGCTCGTCCTCGATCCAAGAACCAAAAACAAATTACAGACTACTACTGCTACTAGCTAGACTACGCTAAGCCGATACGGGGCAATTAACGGGCTCACTCCGTCCCTTCAACTCACATCGAAATACCCATGAGGTAGAGTACTCCCAAGCAAGGCAAGTTGGGGCTTGCTCAAAATGGTGGGTGCAATTAAACACACAAAAACACATAACACGAAAGAGTAGACGCATCCAAAGCAAATATAAAACACCGAATACCTCATCGAGACTGAAACACCCCACATTGATTGAAAATGTCCTATTTATGAGCTTTGCTTAAAGGGATTTGAAGTACTACTCATATCAACAAAGTGCACTTTCTTTTCTGGTTTGCCCATGATAAGAACTCTGTAGTTAAGCGTGCTTGACTGGGAGCAATCTTAGGATGGGTGACCTCCTGGGAAGGTTTTCGGGATGCGCATGAGTGAGGACAAAATGTGCTGGAAAGGACTCGTGTTGGTCTGTGGGACCAGTACAAAGCCTGGCGGGCTACCGCAGTTAACATTTCCGGTCCTAGGATTGGGCCAGGTTGTTACAAATGGTATCAGAGCAACCCTGCGACCGTGCTTTTGGCACCTAGCGGGGGTGGATTCTGGGTCAGCGGTTATGCTGCCAGGCGCAACGAGGACGTTGCGTTCTTCAAGTGGGAGTGATTGAAACACCCCACATTGATTGAAGATGTCCTATTTATGAGCTTTGCTTAAAGGGATTTGAAGTACTACTCATATCAACAAAGTGCACTTTCTTTTCTGGTTTGCCCATGATAAGAACTCTGCAGTTAAGCGTGCTTGACTGGGAGCAATCTTAAGATGGGTGACCTCCTGGGAAGGTTTACGGGATGCGCATGAGTGAGGACAAAATGTGCTGGAAAGGACTCGTGTTGGTCTATGGGACCAGTACAAAGCATGACGGGCTACCGCAGTTAACATTTCCGGTCCTAGGATTGGGCCGGGGTGTGACAGAGACGGCGGGGAAGACACCGATTACTTACCTGAAACAATATAAACTTCCAAGATAAATCACCCACGTAGACAAGGACCAAAGCCTAATACTATGACATTAAAGCAACAAAGATGTTGATAACTTAGCTAGGTCCTTTTAATCTTCTAAAGGGGTACTACGGGGCGTAAAACGGAGTGGAATAAGTGAACCATGGATTCGTTCGACACTGTAGGTAGGTGCAATTCCGCTCTCTTTGGCTAAGCCAAGAGGGTCGTTCCAAACTCGAATTTCCTAAATTGGCCCAAATAAAAAGGTGGAGTATTTACAATTTTTTCTTTGTGGATTGACTAATCACCGCTATCTTCCTACCTCGGGACTCGGTCCTCTAGCAAGCACTTCACGGCGACGAATCAATCAAGGGCTTTTTTTTAAGGAGACGTTTTTGATGATATGATTTTCATTTGAAGCTCCTTTTCTCTCCCTTGTTTTTCAGCCCTTTTCTCTTGATTTGGTTTGCCCTTTTTTTGCTTTTTGATGTGGTTCAAAACCAAGCTTGGAGGTTTTTTTGTGTAAACTTATTGTGGTGATGTATAGGTGGAGGAAAGAAAAGTAATCGAGAACGCGCGCATTCCCGGATATCCCACAAAAAGATGGAAGGAATTTGGACTAAAGGTGAAATGGTCATTCGAGCAAGGTCACCTAGAAAACGGGATGCGGGAACAAAGACCTAACTCCTCCATGGGTGGTCAAGGTGGTCAAATGCAAACCCCTAAGTAAGCCTCTAGTAGAAAAGGTGGACTCAAGCTAAAGGATCAACAAGTTCATTGATTTTGAGTCATTCTACTAGACTAAGGTCCAAAATCTACAATGAGTTATCTACCATGGAATGTAAACTCTTGTAATAAGTTTGGAATCGGGTTTTCGAAAATGTTTAGTCCTGGACACACTATACAAAGATAAAAGGAACACACGAAAAAGAAAAGGCAAATAAAAGAAAACACAAGTAAAGTCATGTACTCCATACTCCATTGATCGACATTAAAGCACAAAATCAACCACAACACCCAAAATGCTCAACTTTGAGAGCCTCCCAATAGCAACAACCTAACTCCTCCAAAAAAGTAAAAAAGAGAGAAGGAAGGAAGTTACCAAGCGGGTGCTTTCATAATCTCTTTAATTCCTGCTATCAAGATGGTGGTTTCCTGTAAGAGTAGAGAACAAGACCATACACGGGACACGAAAACATAACAAAACGAGAAAGAAGAAGAAAAAGAAAGGAAAATATTTTTGGTTTTCGAAATTTTTCAAATTTTTATGATTTTTTGAAATTTTTTGAGAAAATAAAAGATATTAGATCCCTCCCCATACTAAAACTATACATTGTCCTAAATGGACAAGTAGGGGAAGATCGGAAAAGACGGAAAAGAAAAAAAATCATTTTTGATTTTTATGATATTTCAAATGATTTTTGATTTTTTGAAATTTTGGGAAAAAGAAAATAAACGAAAGAAAACGGTAAAATAGTGGCGGGTCTAGGTGCAATCACATCACCTAGACCCTAGCCAAGTGGCTAAGGGACCGAAAATGAAGTAAAAGATAAGAAATTAAATTAAAAGAACGAAAGGGTGAAAAATTGGGCGTAGGTGTAGTCACGTCACCTAGCCCGGATTAAAGAAAAATGAAAAAAAGAAAAGCAAATTGAAAGAAAAATGAAGAGAATTTGGATTTTCAAAAGGGTCAATGGCGTAATCACATCGCCTAAAGATCGAGAGCAATACCAAGGTCGCTTCGGCTGCAAGAATCGGATTAGTGGGACAGCTTGCAATTTTTGGTTAGAGGTAAAACAATCACAATGATCATGATGATGATACGGGAACAAGGAACGAAATTAACCCAAGACATGCAATTATAGATGATTAAAGACCCACCGACACAACCGCACACATATACAACACACCACACTACCTACCGACTCCGGGAGAGGGTCTAAATTGGGTATTCGTTCGATACACAAGAAGCCGTCACAGACTCGGGAAAGGATTGTATGCCCTCGGAGGATTCTATTTCACAAAGGTCGTAGATTGTACGACCTTCGGGCAAAGTATAGTGCGCATACTCCCAAACTCTCCTTCCTCCCGACTCAGTCTTGGTCAGTCAAAATTCGCCGGGTCCCAAAAGTAGGTCCCAATTTGTGGCGAATAAAGATAGTGGTTCGGTGTGTGTTGGGAACAATTAAAGCTCTTCCGTGGCAAATCTGGACGAGGCGTTGATCGGGTATATGAAAGATCCAAGTCGTAAAATAGGCCTTGTCAAGCCATACGGAATTGTCTAATGGGGTAAGGTGGTTGGTCGCATAACCCAAGTTGGTCACAATTATAGTCACAAGACCTCCACAATCTACAAAGGGGCGTTGGGTGAAAATAATACGGTGAAAGTTAAACGCCACGACAAGTGGTAGTTATAAAGGGTTAGGGTTACCGAGTAAAGAGTCACAAATTAATTGCAAGACACACACATCAAGATTAATAATATTATCGGTCGAGGGTAACAAGTGGTGGGAGAGTATCTCGGAGAAGTAACGAATTGCGGGGTTACGGATTTCGGAGGTAAAAGATGATTTAGGCTCGTAACCCCTTTGACAGCGTGATATGCGCTTCCAAAGATATCCTCTAGACACACTAGCTTGTAAATCGCTCGGGGGTTCACTAAGTCTGGTACCCGATGAGGGTAGGCCTAAGGCTAAGCCAAACTCAGAAATAGTCAAACAATAGGGTTTACCGAATAGTCTAAATTTAATCGCTCTTTGTGTGGTCGGATTGTCAATGGTAAAAGTTCCTAGGAACTCACAGGTAAGGTCTTTGTATGTAGAAGCCGCGAGGCTAAGGAGTCCGCTAGTTCCGGTCCTTGACGATAACTCTTTAATATCGTCAACAATTCCTTCCATTGTGAAGGGACAAGTCCATCTAGTGCTCTGAAAGGTCTTTTCAGAGAAGGTTCGAGCTAAAGGGGTAGTAGGACAAGGTAAAAATTTTGGCTTAGAAGACTTATAAGATGTAGAATTAGAAGGTTTAGAAGTCATAGTCATACCTTGCTTTCGAGCGGCTTGCCTTGCTCTTGTCCCATAATAATAACCTTGCAAGAATAATCCCAAAACTTTGCTTCACCTTCTTCAAGAACCCAAAAATAATCACCCAGATGAAATGTAATTATGAATGGGGGTTTAAATGTGGTAGGGGTATGGAAGTTGGTGGTTTGATGATTTTATGAGGGGTGAAAATGTGGAATGAAGAGTGAGGTAAAAGGTGATATAAATAGGGGTAGTTGAGGAGGGAAATAAAAGTTTTAAAGTAGATTGGTAAAAAATTGGTGTAAATGTTTTGGAGGGAAGGTTATGTGGGGTATTTGTGAAGGAGGGAATTGATATTGTAGTGGGTGAATAGGATATAGGTGAGTGGCCACATCGTCGGGTGAAGTTTCACCCGGTCAAGTACCATCGAGTGAAATTTCATCCGACGATTTTCGTCGTGAAAATCGAATCTAACCAACTTTTTCCATCGGGTGAAATTTCACCCGGTGAAAATCTCATCGACCGAAATTTCGCCCGACGGTATCTCCGTCAATCTTGGCAAATCTGGCAACTCTGGGAATTTTTCATAGGGCGAAGTTTCGCTTGGTCAATAGTCTCACCGGGTGAAGTTTCACCCGACGGTCTTGTAAGCTTCGTTTTTCCGCCTTGCCTTTATATGGCTCTTCAATAATCACCTAGAGATTCAAATAACGACATGACTCACATTACATAATCAATATCTCCCACAAACATGCTTGTGGTCTTCAATTTAAGCTCCATAAATCCTCCAAAAGCTTGATCTTCATCCAAATAAATGCTCCATGGTGAAATCCAAGTTCATCCATTCTTCTCAAACTAACAAATAACAAACTCAAAGAATATGATACATATATACAAGGTGGTTGTTGAGGATACCACCAAACCAACTTCAACTTGAGAGACGGTTAAACAACGCTCCCCAACGGGAGCTCACCAAGTTTTGCGGTAACAAAGGTCTCATGAACGTGACCATGATGATAAATCTTCAAACGTTGCCCATTGACCATAAATTTCCCGATTTTCGGACTTGGTATCTCTATTGATCCATATGGTTGTACCTTGGTCACTTCGAACGGACCCGACCATTTTGATTTCAACTTACTGGGGAAAAGCTTAAAACGAGAGTTGAAAAGTAATACCTTATCACCAATGGAGAAGTCCTTACGAAGTATTCGAGAATCGTGCTATTTGCGTGTTTGCTCCTTGTAAATCCTCGAATTTTCGTAGGCCTCGAGTCTTAGTTCTTCCAATTCTTGTAGTTGGAGAAGGCGGTTATTTCCAACAACATTTTTGTCAAAGTTTAGCTCTTTGATAGCCCATTTGGCTTTGTGTTCTAATTCCATCGGTAAATGACAAGCTTTATCATACATAAGAGGATAAGGAGTGGTTCCGATTGGCGCTTTGTAAGCCGTTCTCAATGCCCAAAGGGCATCATTCAACTTCAATGATCAATCCTTTCGGTGTGTATTTAAAACTTTTTCCAAAATTCCTTTGATTTGATGGTTGGAGATCTCAGCTTGCCTATTTGATTGAGGGTGGTAGGCTAAGGACATCTTGCGAGTGATACCATATTTCCTAAGAAGGTGTTCAAAGGTATCTTTCCTAAAATGAGAGCCTCCATCACTAAATATGGCTCTAGGCATACCGAATCTCGGGAAAATGACATTCTTGAAAAGCTTGATTACAACCTTGGAGTCATTGGTGGGAGAAGCTACGGCCTTGATCCATTTTGAGACATAATCAACCACGACTAGGATGTATTTGTTGCCAAAAGAGGATGTGAACGAACCCATGAAATCAATGCCCCAAACATCGAACAATTCAATTTCCAAGATAGGTAGAAGGGGCATCTCATTTATTTTTGTTATGTTGCCGCTTCTTTGGCAGGCATCACATGTGAGAATGAAAGCTCTAATATCCTTAAACATGGAAGGCCACCAAAACTCGCTTTGCAGAACCTTGGCAATTGTCTTTTGGTTAGATAATTAGAGTCCACCATAAGGTGTCGAGTGAAGGTGCTTTACAATATCAAATCCTTCGCCAGCCGTCACACATCGTCGATAGATTCCATCCATACAATGGCGGAACAAATAGGGCTCATCCCAATAATAGCGTCGGGCTTCGTAACGTAGTTTCTCCCTCTCTTGCTTGGATTTATCGTCCGGAATAAAATGAGACACTAAGAAGTTGACGATATCGGCATACCAAGGTGTAATAGTTTCAATGGCCATCAAGGCCTCATCTCTCATATCTTCGTTGATGGGTATACCATCATCTTCATTGCTTTCTTTACTCACCGTTAGTCTATTAAGGTGATCTGCTACCAAATTCTCCGATCCGGCTTTGTCTTTAATCTTGATGTCAAATTCTTGTAGAAGGAGGACCCACCGAAAGAGTCGGGATTTGGTCTCCTTTTTGGACATAATATATCGAATGGCCGCATGATCGGTATGAATAATGACTTTGGAACTGGTAACATATGTTCGAAATTTTTCCATGGCATAGACAACGACAAGCATCTCTTTTTCGGTTGCAGTATACCTCGATTGAGCTTCATCTAAGGTTTTGCTTGCATAATATATCACGTGTAGCTTCTTGTCGATCCGTTGACCTAGAATGACACCAACGGCAAAATCGGAGGCATCGCACATGATCTCAAATGAAAGATTCCAATCGGGTGCTTTGATAATTAGAGCGGTGGTGAGAGCGATCTTTATCCTACAAAAAGCCTCAAGACACGAGTCATCAAAAACAAAAGGTGTATCTTTCATAAGCAAAGAAGTTAAAGGCTTGGCAATTTTAGAAATGTCTTTAATAAATCGTCTATAAAAACCGGTGTGACCTAGAAAACTCCTCACCCCTTTGACATTAGTTTGTGGTGGCAAGTTCTCAATCACGAAGACTTTAGCCTTATCAACTTCAACTCCTCTATTAGAAACAATATGACCTAAGACAACACCTTCTTCGACCATAAAATGACATTTCTCCCAATTCAAAACAAGTCTATACTCTTCACATCGAGCTAACACTTGATCAAGATTTTCAAGGTAAGAATCAAAAGATGTACCATGGACACTAAAGTCATCCATAAAAACTTCCATTGATTTTTCAATAAAATCGGAGAAAATAGTCATCATACATCTTTGAAACGTTCCCAGCGCATTACACAATCCAAATGGCATCCTTTGATAGGCGTAGGTGCCATAAGGACATGTAAAAGTGGTCTTCTCTTGGTCATTGGGGTGAATAGGAATTTGAAGAAATCCCGAATGACCATCGAGGAAACAAAAATAAGAATGATGCGCTAATCGTTCAAGCATTTGATCTATGAAGGGAGGGGAGAAATGGTCTTTGACGGTGGCCGTGTTTAATTTTCAAAAATCTATACACATGCGCCAACCGGTAATGGTCCTAGTAGAAATCAACTCTCTCTTTTCTCCATTCACAACCATCATTCCTCCTTTTTTTCGGCATAACTTATACGGGGCTAACCCATTTACTTCCGGTTATTGGGTATATAATGTTAGCCTCATACAATTTGAGGACTTCCTTCATGACAACCTCTTTCATAGCGGGGTTCAACTTACGTTGACCCTCAACCAAAGGATGGTGGTCATCATCAAGGATGATCTTATGCATACAAACATTTGAGCTTATGCCTTGGAGGTCGGCAATTCTATACCCGATGGCCTTTTTGTGTATTCTCAAAACAATCAAAAGGTTTTCCAGTTGAGGTCCATCAAGTGTGGCATTGACGATAATGGGATAATTAGTTCCTTCAAGAAAAGCATATTTGAGGGAAGAGGGGAGTGGCTTAAGTTCAAGATTAGGAGGAGAAGATACCATACTCTTACCCACCGGTAGTGGTTCTACCTTTTCTTCATGTAAGCATTCATCTTCAAGAGGTGGGGAATCAAGTGGTTCTGATAAGTGTGTTTTGTAGGGCTATTTCCTTGTGTTTGGTCCCGGTTTCTCTTGTGGAATCGCTCTTTGGAGCGGTTTTCGAGGCTACTTACGCTTCTTCTAGCTTGTTTTAGGTTCCTAGGACTATTATTGGAGAGATGAAACGATTCCAACTCGTTTCCGACACATATGGAGCCAACGAGGAGAAACGACGATCACCCGGTAGCTTAGACTCGATCCTGAGCCCTTGGGACCCATCCCGAGCCCTTCGAACCCATTCCCGAGCACCGAGAATCAATGAGAAGCCTAACAAGAGCAAGAAGGGACCTATGGGATCATATTTGAAGCCTACAAGACCCATCCCGGTCAGGAACATATCCATCACGACCGGGATGAAGTGCAAAGCAAAGACGGGTTACTGGAGGATGATCCCGACCAGAACCATGAGCTTCCCGGTCGGGACCACCCCATCCCGATCGGGACCGACATCATCCCGACCGGGAAGAGCATAACATCGCCCGGTGTTATGCATAACACCGGGCGGTGATATGCACCATCCCGACCGGGATCAAGAGCTTCCCGACTGGGACCATTCCTTCCCGACCGGGATGACTTCTTTCCCGGCCGGGAAGGCCCCAGTTCAGCCCGTGTTTCATTTTTTCGCCTCCCTTATTCTTGTAACCCTATATATACCCCCCTCTTGTATTGTTTTAAGGACCATTCATTATCCTACGTTACTCCAATAAACCCTAGACTACTTTAGGTTAGATTATCTTAGATTAGTGTAGATTAGGCTTAATTACTCCTTAATCATTAGTTTAATCCTAGTTTCATCTTTTTATTATTGAATACTTTTTGGGTTGATCTACTCTATTGACAACATTGGAGATCTTCCTTTGGGTTTGTTTATGCAAAGATTCAATCTTTTGTTCATCTTCTAGTGTTGGTATAATTCTTCTTCTCCTTAATCTCTTCTATTTAGTTATCATTTGTGTTTATGTTTAGTAATCTTCAATAATCCATTGTGAATGTTTGTGCTTGTGCTTATTTCATTATGGGTATTGGGTTTACTATCTTGAACATGAGTGAGTAGTCCTCTTGCTAGGATTAGTAGGGGGATTGGGTGTCTTAATGGGTGATTAAGGGTTTGTTTAAGATGTTGGTGGAAGTTTTGGTTGCTTCCTAGTTGTATGCATAGAACATGTTTGATGAAATGCTTGAATGACTTGTAGTTGCAAATGCATGTTTTTTCTTGCCTTCTTCTTGCGGTCTTCTATGTTGCTAGAATGGGTTCTTGCGCGAGAGCGAGGAGCCTCTAGGTCGGTTTAAGTAGCGAGAGCCCGGACTATACCTAGATAACTCGACTACCCCTTCACCTTTACTCTTCCTTGATCATTTCATCACCCTTGAACCCGACCTAATCCTAGTTCTTCTCCTATTAGTTTTCTTCATCATTTTTGTCGTTATTTCCTTTAGTCTTAGTGTACTCTTAGTCTTAGTCTCTCCCCCTTCTTAACCTTAGCTTAGTTTAGCTCGTTGACCTAGTCAAGTCCTTAGGTGAAACCTAGTCGAAACGTTCCTTACCGTCCCCGTGGACTCGACCCGACTTGCCCTAGCTACCCAGTTAGGATTAGTTGGTTATTTACTTGATCGATGGGATCCACGGCAAATCCTCCCATCAATTTGGCGCCGTTGCCGGGGAGGGTGTTAGTTTAGACTTTGTTTGCCTTTTTACTTGACTTTGCCTTCGTTTTTTTTTTGTAGTTTTTTGTTTTCTTTTGTTTCTTGTGTGTGTGAATTTATTTCCTTCTTGTCTAGTGCCCAAAAAGCACTAGACTTCTCACGTTTGCTCCTAGTCTACAGTTTTCGCCTAGAGGTGGTGACCATCATCTTCCTTACGACTCAGAGCCGCATAAACGGACGGTTGCAAGATTGAGAGGTTTCCAACCGGGTACAAGCCTAGTTTTCGAGCAAAGCGTGAGGATTGATCTAAACTCCCCACCCATAGAAGCCACCATGAGCTACTCCTCTCCCTCTATGAATCAAGAACATGACATGATGTCTCCCTACTACAATCAAGCTTCATCGGGTAATCAAGAAACTCGTGTGTATAATCTTCAAGGATATGGAAACGGCTTCCATCAAGTGAGTGTTTATCAACCTTGTGATCGTGGTGGTTATTACTCAAATTACCATCATGAACCCACCACACCTCATCCTATTTCTCCTTATGGAAGCCAATTTCCCTAAAATCCACCATATTACCAATCACCTCAACACTATATATACCCTCCTTAGGGTTAGATTTAATTACACTTTCATATTCATTAGTTTAGATTTAATTACACTTTCAGATTCATTAGTTTAGTTTAGATTTTTTTATTAGCATTAGAATTCTTCAAGTTTGTAGCTATACTTTTAGATTGTTAATCTTTTAGTTCTACGTAATTGGTATCTTTTCTTATTCTCTTATTTTCATATTGTTCTTTATTATGCTTAATTTCTTTATTGCTTTATCTTTTAGTGTGAGTAGCTAATTTATTTATCTAGGGTTGAAGGGGATCTATGTTAATTGAATTGGGGATGTTGGTTTAATTAATTGTTTGATTGATCACTCATATGTTATTGCCTTACTACTTGTTTTTTATCGTTGTTCGATTAGTTTGAGACGTTGAACTAGTTGAATGTTTAGGAACCCGAACCTAAGATCGAAAGCCTGGTAAGGGTAGACTTACAAGTAAGTGGGTAGGATAATCTGGTAAGTTGCGAGAGCCCGTCAGAATCTATCCTAAGGTTGACATAAGATCCGAAAGGCCGTGTCTTTCCCCTAAATAACTGTGATTGATTGATTGAATGATTACTTAACTTTACCCAATTTAATTACATAGTGAACCGTAAGACCCTAGATCCTTTTAATATTGTTAGAACCTTGTTATTTTAAATAATCGCATTAGTTTATATCAAACACAATTAAAATCGGAATTTAAATAGTTTAGAATCGATTATTAGATAATTAGCGATTTTCATCCGTCTCTCTGTGGATTCGACCCTTACTTACTGCTAGCTACCTGTTAGTTGTTCGTTAGGATTATTTTGATTAAGGTAATACGACTTTAGCCTTATCAATTTTGGCGCCGTTGTCGGGGAGACGGTTTTGTATTATTGCTTATTATTTGTTTTGGGTTCTAGATTATTTTGTATATATATTTAATTATCTTTATTTATTTTTATTTCGTATATATATATATATATATATATTCCCAATTTAGTTATTAATTTGTCTAATCATTATGACTATCTTCTACTTTCCTCAATTTAATCATGAGTCACTACATATTTATTGGGATAGACTTGAGTCTTTTATTTATCAAAGTGGTTATCATGTTGATATATGGGAGATGTGTCATATGATTTATGATGGTGTGGATGATGAGAGACGGGCTAATATCGAGACAAATTGCGATGGGATGTTTAATTATATGCCTTATGAGGAGCGATGGGAACTCCTTAA
Organism: Agrostemma githago; assembly: GCA_958450325.1. NCBI lineage: Eukaryota > Viridiplantae > Streptophyta > Magnoliopsida > Caryophyllales > Caryophyllaceae > Agrostemma > Agrostemma githago. Next base: position 60,752,375 of record OY288240.1, read on the forward strand.
ATATTTAGCCCGAAACAATGTTGAGTCAGAGATGATGTGGAATAATGAAATGGCGGAAATCAAGACTTTGATGCTACAATTCACGCAAATTCTACAAAATCAAGAGACTCTAAAAGGTCAGTTGCTAGCTCTTACCCAATTAGCAGACAAAAAGCAACAAAGTCAATCTGGTTCGCCTACGGAAGTAGCAAATAATCTTCAGGTAAGTGTTCTATCTCCATCTCCTGTGAACATAATTGATGATGTGTATAATGTCCAATCTATCCAGGTTCCCCACTCCCCCACGAAAGATAATATGATGCATGATGTCGATTTCCATGAATTTAATCCTTATGAACCATCTCATCCTTCTTTAAACCAACTACCAAACACTTTAATTCAACCTTCCCCCGACTTTGTGAATGACAATGACACTGAGTTGGAATGTGTGTTTTTTGAGGATAATGTGTGTTTGGATGTTCTAAATATTGCTCTTTCAATTGAAGACAACATTAAGGATTTTGATTTGTGTGATTTTGAGGAAGTGTCATTTGATTTCAATTATGAGATTTTGGAGAAGGAATTGAATAAAAGAGAGGATCTTGAGCTTGTGAGCAAAAATCAAAGGGAAGAGGAGAATACACTTTTTGATGATTTCTTAAGTGGAAAAAGAGTGGATAGATGGGATATCGAGGATGATTTATTTGAGAAACCCATTTTAGAGAAATTTGAGTTTTTCCTCTATATTGAGGACGAATCCCTTTTACCCATTGATTGTCTTGATCCGATTTCTCTTGACCCTTTGTTTGAACTTATGATTTGTGAGGAGGATTGTGATAATTCTTTAAAGCAGATTTGTTTGAGTTTAGACTTGTCGGATTTAGACAACCTTCCTAAAGAAAGTGAGGCAAGTAAGATTGATGCTTTGACTGGTTTTGAGAATTTTAACTATTCTCTTATGCAATTTATACTCGATGATAAGCCTTGGAGGAAATTTGAGAAATTTGGTGTGTACGCCACCTTTCCTTACGAGCCGCCTATTACCAGTCTTAATCTTCTTATATACTATGACCACCTTGTTCAGGATTGGCCCAGCTCGTTTGATAGACTAAGACGATCCCTAACATTGATTTTATATGATGTCTTATTTGTATCTTGGTGCTACTTATGCTTCTGTTTAGCACATGCACAGGCATTTGATCTACTCCAGCGAGCTTTGAACTGCTATGATTTTAATATTGATGGTTATGAGTCTGATTCTTATCCCCCGTGTTTGTTGTTGGTTTGGGGGGAAAATTATTTGCAACATATTTATATTGTCGGTATCTTCCCTTATTTCTCCCTTATTTTTTTTCGTCTTCTTTTTTTAAAGATATTTTTCGTCTTCTTTGTTTGTCTTCCTTTACCCGTTATATTTTTGTCCTATTTTATTTCGCTTGGTTCACAATGAGGGCATCGTGTAATTTGGTTTGGAGGGATATTTTGTGTTTTGTGCATTTTTCTTTTGGGTGTGTTTTAATTTTCAAAAAAAAAACTTTTTTTTTTATTATTTTTTGAATTTTTGTGTGTTTTAGTATAGAGTCGTGTCGGCAATGATGACATTGCATTTGTCGCATGCTTTTCCCTAGTTCTTTGCTCTTTCTTGTGAATGACACTTATTTCCCGTTATTTGAGTTTAGTATTTCTTGATCTTGTCGCCGATTATGTTTTGAATGCCAAAGGAGTAAATTGACCTGTTGTCGAGTAAGCTACTTAAATTGTGAGATTTAGAGCCTAAACTGATGACATCCATGATCAGTTTCATATAGGTTAAGAGTAGTACTCCTTATGAGACATGTAACATCAAATTGCATAAGCATGACATTCGTCTCTTAAATGCATGTATGCATTCGGTTTGTGATTGTGACATATGTAAAAGAGGCAATCCCTTTTCTTTTATCTAATTTCCATGAACTTCAAATAGCCATAATTTGACCTGTTTTGACCCGTTTATTAACTACATGCCATATTTGCCTACCCTAGTCAAGCTAGTTGGTTAATTAGACGGAATTATTTTTTGCGGGTGAAATTTGGTACCATTGAGGAAGGGAATTGAAAAAAAATGATGAATGAATTGAAAAAAAAAAATCAATAAAAGAAAAGAAAAAGAAAGGAGATAGTTGAAAAGAAAAAGGAAAAAAATGAAGTGAAACAAGAAAAAGGAATTTGTTTTTGCTATGAGAAAAGAATTGATCTCTCTATTTTCGTAGTTGTTGGTGCGAAGCCGATTATGAAATGTTGAAAATAAGGTGCTTGGTACTACTTGTAATTCCTTTGATTGAAGTTGGTTAAGAATGGAATGAGTTTAGTTTGGTTACGGTTGTACTAGCTTGACTTTTATTTCCACATATCCAAATCGTTTTGCCCCTTCTTACCCGATTACCCTCACTTTATCCATATGTAAGTCCCCGGCATGTGGCTTTGTCCGATTGAATGTGTATGTACGGTTGGTAGAGATTATTATCATGTTTGATTGCATGCATGTTCTTATAAGTCGCAGTTAGGTGAGTGTTTTGTCTTTCCAATTTTACATAAACTCATAATATTGCCCTTATTGAGTGTTGAGTGTGAACTGTGAGGAATCTCGACATAGAAGGTTATGCAAGATTAAAAGTTTGGCATTTGAATATTAAATGGAGCTTGATTTTTGAATTTCTTTTACTCTTCATCTTTTTGCTTTAGAACCAGTTTCTTTAGCCTTGGTGTCATTCGCTTGTTGGAGTATTCAATGTTGGGATTCGTGTTGATGAAGTTAGCTCTGAGCCATTGTTTTAAGTCTTGTCCATATTCTTTGATGATTGCTTTGCTTAGGGACAAGCAAAGGTTTGGTTTGGGGGGATTTGATGAACTCATTTTGTATATATATTTAACCCCAGCTTTTTCCTTTATTTTGGTTCGTTTTATGTGTCCTAGGAATCGTTTTTCTAGCTTTTTATTCTTCTTTATTATGCCGGGTATTTTGTTTACGTTTTGTAGGAAACAAGACAAATGAAGGCGATTAAGCTATATTTGGGCAATGACGAGAGTCGAGCCATGAAATCCACAAGGAAGAGGTGATAAAAGTTAGAGGAAACTAAGTAAATACTTGAGGAAGGACGTGAAGTGAAGAAACAATAAGAAACAACAAAGAAATAAGTTGGAAAGCTCGAATCAACGCAAATCGGGAAGAAAGAGTGATCGCTAAAACAAGGGTCAACTTCAAACGTGAATATCTTGAGTTCTAAAACTCTGATTGAGCTGCCTTTTATGGCGTTGGAAAGCTCTTTCTCTTAGCTTTCTAACGGTATATCGAACGTCCAAATCCGATAAGTAACGAAGAAACAGCAAGCATTTCAAATTCAACGCGCAGTGAAGAGGAACCCGAACCGCTCGGGATGAACCCAAACCGGTCGGGACAACATTGAACCGGTCGGTTCAGGTCCAAACCGATCGGTTTGAAACTGTTTCACAGGATTTTCAGTTTTTAGACTTCATAACTTACCATAACTCTTCTATTACGGGATATTCTTTCCTAATTAGTTTCTTCTAGTCATTAGGAAACTAGGAGTAATGACTCCTTATCATTATTAGTATATATACCCTCCTTAGGGTTAGATTTAATTACACTTTCATATTCATTAGTTTAGATTTAATTACACTTTCAGATTCATTAGTTTAGTTTAGATTTTTTTATTAGCATTAGAATTCTTCAAGTTTGTAGCTATACTTTTAGATTGTTAATCTTTTAGTTCTACGTAATTGGTATCTTTTCTTACTCTCTTATTTTCATATTGTTCTTTATTATGCTTAATTTTTTTATTGCTTTATCTTTTAGTATGAGTAGCTAATTTATTTATCTAGGGTTGAAGGGGATCTATGTTAATTGAATTGGGGATGTTGGTTTAATTAATTGTTTGATTGATCACTCATATGTTATTGCCTTACTACTTGTTTTTTATCGTTGTTCGATTAGTTTGAGACGTTGAACTAGTTGAATGTTTAGGAACCTGAACCTAAGATCGAAAGCCTGGTAAGGGTAGACTTACAAGTAAGTGGGTAGGATAATCTGGTAAGTTGCGAGAGCCCGTCAGAATCTATCCTAAGGTTGACATAAGATCCGAAAGGCCGTGTCTTTGCCCTAAATAACTGTGATTGATTGATTGAATAATTACTTAACTTTACCCAATTTAATTACATAGTGAACCGTAAGACCCTAGATCCTTTTAATATTGTTAGAACCTTGTTATTTTAAATAATCGCATTAGTTTATATCAAACTCAATTAAAATCGGAATTTAAATAGTTTAGAATCGATTATTAGATAAATACCGATTTTCATCCGTCTCTCTGTGGATTCGACCCTTACTTACTGCTAGCTACCTGTTAGTTGTTCGTTAGGATTATTTTGATTAAGGTGATACGACTTTAGCCTTATCAAGCACATAAATCCAAAGATCACAAGCTGCCCCCTCATTATTTTCCCACAGTCCAACGTGCACCCCAGATTGGCTGGAATCGTATTCATGCACTCAAATGCTACGTCGGAGTCGAAAATTTACCGATGATGTAGTGCCTCAGCATGCGTCTCGGTCCCTGAAGCCTCGCTTGTCTGCTGATTATCATTCGTGATGATTTCTGCCGTCGGAGGCGTGGTGGCAACAGCGTCTGCTATATCCCAGCCTGCTTTGTGCAGTTCCCTCTCAAGACTAGAACTGACTGTCACATCTGGCGAAGCCGGTATTACATTACGCACTCCCTGGTCGGTGACCGTCCCACCGCTGTGGACGATGGATGGCAAGACAGATTCCGTGGGCAGATCGGCCACAGCCGACTGTGCGTCAGTGATCTCCCACCCTGCTCGCCGTAGAGCCACCACTACGGTCGGACTCATATTAACCGAACCCTGCACATTAGAGTCTAGGTTGAGTTCTTCAGCAGTATCAGTCTTAAGAACTTCTCCCTCACAGAAACCTGGTGTCACGACGCCACCTTCAAAAGTGCCCTCATCATCCTAACCTTCTGTTCCCTCACCACCTCCAAAAGCTTTCTCAATATCTTCATCCACGTATCCAGCATTATGCAAGTCTTGCACATGCAAGTCATGCACAATTTTGCGTACCTGATCGTAGACTTTAGCATCGCGTTGGTCCTCGCCCTCAACGACGGGGGCGTTCTGGGTAGCCTGCTTCAACTGGTCGGCCAACGAAACGACTTCATCGATATACTGGAGGACAACTGGATCTTCCCAGAAGTGTTGAGAGGACGGGTCTTGACTTGGAACTGCCTGGTTCCTCGTCGCAATTTTTTTTACCCTGGAGGCAGTCTCCTCACAGAAACTGCAAAAGGCTAGCGCACACCTTCGGAACTTCATGAAAAAATCTCGGTCGGCCTATAATTCAGTTGAAGTCAAATCATTAGTGTAAAGCTCAGTGGTGTTGAGGCTGGCAGTGTGACTACACAGCATACCGAGTGTGACTAAGCAGCATACTGAGTATGACTAAGCATCTAAAAGTGTATGACTATACGGAATAATGATTGTGCCAAATGTGTGTGACTATACATCAGAATGAGTGTGATCCTACAACATAATGACCGTGACTATTGAATTTTAACTGTATTATAAACACAATTTTATGAATCGTATATGCTTTTATAAACATAGGTAGGGCAGCCAGATTAAATCGTTTCACGAACAATTAATTGATGATTTAACGAGTGGCTGCGAGATCACTTACGTCAACGGCGTTGTCTTCCGGTTGATCGTCTCTCTCGATCACTGTCGTTATTCTTTTGGGACTAGAGTGCTGGTTGTTAGAGGGCATCGTTATAGCGGGGGTACCCTCGCTGCCTGTTACCCCACATGTACGTGGGTACGACACCTTCGAACGCAGCTGATTTCCCAGTGACCCTGTCTCTAGTTCCCCAGCAAGACGATCGCCTATCCTCCGTGCATCTCAAAGTCCGATAAATGGTATGTCACATCTGCAAGTTTTGCTACGAAAATCATAGCGCTGAAAGTACGCAATCATCAGAAGGGGGATGCACCCCCGGAGGTAGTTGAGGACTTTTTTGGAGTCACGCGTCTCCTTACCCGCCCGCACCAGATCCTGAAGGACAAAGCTACACCAATCATGTTCTCGAGTCAATTCCACGTCATCCACTGCGGCCAGCAGGCTTAGGTCGAGTGAGTTGTTCGTAGTAGGCGCGAGGAATGATGACAACGCGAACAACACGAACCTACGGACAAAGTCGTCGTCAGCGACATCGGTTGTCATTAAAGTTTCGTGCACCCTCCCTAATTTTATTAGCCCGCTGGTGTCCACCACATCGAAGTCCTTCCTCCAAGTACTCTTTAACATGATCACGTCAGGTGAGTTTGCCCCTTTCTTGTTTTTTGTTGGGATTACTTTCACCGAATGAGGTCCAAAAGGTAGATGGAGGCAATCGTGGACGTCGTACTTTGACATCATGAATGCTTCCCGGCGTGAGTCACGGAAAATATGGGACCCGTCAGAAAACGTACGGAGGAACATAAGCGCGTAGTCAATGGGGAACGATTCAAACCTCAATTCCAATAGCCCGCCGAAGCCAACACCAAGCACCCTCTCAATCTGATCATCCGACAATTTCGCAATTAGCTAGTGTAACCGCCTGGGCCTACAGTGAACATCCGGCTGACCTCTAGGCTCTCTTTTTACTGCTAGCTGACGTTGTTGTTCGTCCCCTTTCCTCATACCCCGAGACACGCGCACAACAGTGGTTTCGGCCGGTGTATCAAATGTGACCCTCTTCTTTTTCTTAGACATGCTTTCCTCAACATTTTATTCCCCCCTTCTTCTTACCAGCCTTTGTTCGATCTTTTTTCGTCGCAGCAGCCTTTTTGCTGCAATAACAACATGTGTAATGAGTGTGACTGTACAACTGAGTATACAGCTTCAACTGTGTGATTCTACAATGCAACTTCAACTCTGTATGACTATACAACCTCAAACGTGTGACTCTGCAACATAACGAGTGCGACTATGTAGCTTCAAACGTGTGACTATAGAACAAAATCACTATGACTATACACTGTCACCAGTGTGACTTTACAACAAAACCCGCATCAGTTATGTCACATGCATCATTAGAAAGATGATTGGGGACGAGTGTGACAATACAGCTTCAAACGAGTGACTACATAACCAACTCTGTATGACTATTCAACATTCAAACATTTTTCTTCCCAAACAACCTAGGCAACTCTGTATGACTATACAACATCAAACGTGTGACTCTACAACATAACGAATGCGACTATACAACATTCTGTGACTATACAATGTCTCCAGTATGACTTTACAACAAAACCGCATCAGTTATGTCACATGCATCATTAGAAAGATGATTATGGGGACTTTAACATGAGAAAATAAGATTACTTTAACATAAACTTCAACAAGGAAGCATATAATTGTATGACTATACAACTACAACAGTGTGGTTATAGAACATAGTATTTATGACTATACAACTACAGCAAAAAATTGTGCAGATATACAGAAAAACAACAAAAACGGCCTAATCGATGTCACATGCATAATTAGAAAGACGAATATGGGAACTTCAACATGAAAAAATAAGATGGTTGTTCAGAACTTCAACATGGACTTCAACAAAGAAATAAAAACTTAATCTTTGACTCTATGACTACAACCATTGTACAACTACAACAACTTCAACTCAAATTTAGGGTTATCGGGTTGGAAAAATGCATTTCTATCACTTTTTAGGGTTTATGCATGACCGGAGTTCAACAAAGGTATACGTTGGCCAAAATGGAAGTCGAAAATCGAACAAAAGGGTTGAAGAAAAGGGATATCGGAGGTCGATAATGGAACCTTCAACATATCTTCGTATGATCATCGGAAGTTTATGCATGATCAGAGATGTTGAATGATTGATCGAAGCTGCGGAGATGTAGAACGATGAGTTTTTTTAGAGAGAAGAAGAGAGAAATGGAGATGCAGATGGCCGGTGAAATGGTTGTGGCTGGTGAAATGAATTCAAAAGTGTGTGATGGGGAAGGTGTTGGGCGGGAATTAATGAGAGAAGGGTGAGGAGGGAAGCTATTGATTAGTGATAGGAGTGATTGGTGATGGTTGATGGCTGATGGCCGCAACATGTCAGTCCCTTTTTTTTTAATAGTTGAACCTCATCCATCCACCATTCATCTTAAGATGAATAGAAGGTGGGGATTCACACTAAGGGACTCTTAAAGAGTTACTAACTCTCTTGATCTCCTCTATATATATATATATATATATATATATATATATATATATATATATATATATATATATGTATATATATATATGTATGTATGTATGTATGTATGTATATATATATGTGGACATGACGTAGGTCCACCCCGACGCGGCCACGCGCGGGTTTGGGTAGGCGAATGAATCTCGTGGTGAGATTGTTCTCGGGTTCGAAATTTAAGTCAAAATGGAGTCGCCACCGAATTTTGTGGTTATTCGGAACCATACGAGCCCACTCTATGTCGTCATGGGCTATGCACAGAGTAAGCCCACTTTGATTTGAGAGTTCATTGGGCTCGTCCCTTTGCATTGCAATATCGATACCGTATAAACCGGCTTTCGTATATAGAATGACTCTCGTGCGCCAAGGGTTTCGGACATCCGGAAACCAAAGGTTCTGAGTAAGGGGTGAGGGTACGTGTTGGGAAGCCCACTAAGGACACCCAACCCCGCCCGCACATGGCGGCCTCTACTAAGACATCGTTCGTGTTCGTGTGCGCGCGCTAGTAAAACGATTAAATGATATGCAAACAGCGTTTTCGGGCTAAGCATATAAATAGTATGTGAACTACGTCATTTAATGCATCTTAGTTATGGTCGAAGTGGTTTAGCATGCGAGGTTCATTTATAAAGCGGTAAGCAAGTAAATAAATGAAACTCAAACATAAATAACGTACAGATTACACGGGCAGAAATACAACCCGGCCAAAACAAAGATTACGTAAGCGATATAGAAATGGAATAATAAATAATGAAATGTTAGGAATGGACCCGTATATAAACTTGACCGCAAAACGTGTAAGCGGACTAACCCCGTTTAAATGCACATTATGTTGCGCATCAAACGAAGGACAGAGACATAGGACCTAGGCGTGATGCTGGCCCGACCCCATGCCTCGATGCCTTGTCCCAACTTATCCCATCGAAAAATCGATCAAAGTTGTTTACCCGCGACGAAATGCATGTGTTTTGAAAAGGAGACCACGTGATTGACTGTACACGTGTCGACTAAGTCGCTTTTAAAGAGACAAGGCTCGAATGCTACAAAAAGAGCCCTCGGGTTTCTGGGCTACAGGACCCACTCGATCGAGTCGGGACTGACTCGGTCGAGTGTGTCCTAAAAAAAGTTTCTGCCCACGACTTGGGGTGTTACTCGGTCGAGTAGCAGATGTACTCGGCCGAGCGGCACCTGTACGAGTCATGCCTCGTGATTTTATGTGTTTTAAATTGAGAGTTGGCCGAATTAAATAAAAATATTGACGAATTTAGATTTAGTTCGGATTTTCGGTACTATGATCATGTCTTATATGATTATAGTACCGTTGTCGGATTTTTGTAAAAGGAGTTGTCACGATAAACGTGAGTTTTGGAAAATGGATTCACGTGATTGGCTTTACACGTGTCGACTAAAAGTCGTAAAAAAGGACGAGGCTTAAATGTTGCATTTAAGCTCTCGGTTTTCTGGGTTACAGGACCCACTCGGTCGAGTCATGGTCTGACTCGGTCGAGTGCATCCTCAAAAAAGTTTCTGCCCAAAGCTATGGACGCTGCTCGATCGAGTGGCCTAAGCACTCGGTCGAGTAGCCCCTCGAAAAAGGGTCTGCCCAGTCTGATGGACGCTACTCGATCGAGTGGCCTATGCACTCGGTCGAGTAGTTCCTGTACGAGTGTCAACTCGTCTCGTTTTTGAGGTTGTAAAATCGACGGTCGGTCAAATTAAATACAAATATCGCATGATTTGGATTTAACTCGACCTCCGGTACTATAATCGTGTACATGTACGATTTGTAATACCGTTGTCGGGGTTTTGTGAAAGTGTTTACGTAAGAAAGTTTGAATTAGCGACGGAATGCCTCCCTCTACGTCACGACATCGAAACTAACCCTTTCGGGTTATGTGATGTCGGTTTTCGTGTCAACGGGTTCCGCACTAATTAAAATGGGATCGAATGCGTTCAACTACGATTAGTCGCGATCACGTCACGCCTTTGAGTACATTGGGGCGGGGCTCCTCGAAAGGGCTCCACCTCCGTCGTTGCTCGTAAAAGGATTAGACGGATTTTGGGCGACAATTATAGTCAAACGAATCCGAAACCAAATTTTGATATTAATATATATATATATACACGGTATGATAGTAATGTTAGCAACAACGTGAATAAAAAGTTAGGATGTTAGAGTTAGTATGTTAGAATTACGATATTAATATAAGTATAATACTAACGATACAAAAACATAAACAAAAGTAACAAAGATTGAAATGGGGTTTAGGACACCCTCAACATACATGCTTAGTAGGAACCTCGGAAATGGACTCGCGAATAGTGACGGGACTATAGAGTATTGAGGATGTATGTAAGTTATGGTGTATGTGTGTGTGTGTGTGTGTGTGGATGAATTGTCGGTTTTTCGAGGGACAAGGGACTTGGTTTTTTGATGTGTGTTTGCTTGGGGTTGTAGGGTAGAGAATGTGGTTGAAATGTGAAGTGAATGTAGGTAAAAGTGGATGGGTAAAAGTTGTGTCAAAAATTGTGAAATGAGTGAGGGTCATGGCGTATTTATAGAGTTTACCCCACGACCTAGGGTCACTCGATCGAGTGGCCCTAGTGCACTCGGTCGAGTGCCCTAGAAAATGGGCCTGATCCGGTTTTTGACGCTCCACTCGACCGAGTGGGTCAATCCACTCGATCGAGTGGGTTAGGTAAATCGAGATAAAAGAGGAAAGGGTTGACTTGGTTGATTGTGTAATCTTTTTTTGAAAATGGGGTTGGGCGCCAACTTCTAGAAGCTGCACTTGGGCTGTTTTTGTGACGGGTTCGTCTTTGACCGGGTTTTGACCCGGTCGCCAAAAGACGGAATTTATTTTTGGTGTCGGTTTTGGCCCAAATTAGTCTTATTTTGCTCGTAACGACCCACTGGGCCTGAATTTGAGGTCTGTTTTGTGAGATTTGCACTCAGCTAAAAGTCCACGTCAGATATTATTGATTTTGGGTCCAAATCCGAGTATACTAAGTCACGTTTGCGTCCGATCATCATCGGGTGTTTGTCGGGAACTGCTATAGACACTAGCAGGCAAAATGCGGGTGTCTACAGAGCCCCCACTCTGGCTGAGGCTTGGACAAGGCGAAAGTCAGAGTAGCTACCAGGCCAATCGCAGATTACGACCTGGCAGCCTTCCGGTCGGGTCGTTTATAGTCCAGTAGACTAGCGTGAAGGGCTCGCCAGCCATAAGCAGAGGGTCATACCTGTCCTGCCGGTGAAAGCTCTGTGGGGAGTGAAACTTGCTTTTGGAGGTGTAGGAGTACCCGTATGCTGATACATCATGGCTTTGACTGTAGCATTCTGGGATAAATATTGGCTCACGTTGGGGAGTGAAGTAGTTGCGCGGGGACTTGCTTCTGAAGTCTTGGGGTGTACCTGTATGCTGACACATGATAAATTGCATGTAACACATAGGCAAAACACCGACTCGTGCTGGGGAAAATGTACTGAATTTCTGAAAAGCCGAAAATTTTGAAAAAGATTTTCTTTTTGGAATTTTAGGGATTTTTTTTTTTTAGAAAAATTTAGGAAATCTCGGGACAACTAGATTCCTATTCTGGGTTGGAGTCAGGCCTGCATATGCTGGGGCCCAGATTGCTGAGGAGGCAGGGTTAGTTAGGCTACCATCAGGCTTCCCTATTATAAGTACAGGTCTCCCTGCTTCAGCTTACTGCACCTCAAATCAAAAACCCTTCTTCTCTTAATAAAAATCTCTCAGTCTTTCAAGAGAAATCAAGTTCCTGCCATGGGTGTCGAGCATCTCACTTCAATGCTTTTCGCCTGGTCCCAACACTTTCGGGACGAGGACATAATTCAGCTGACCCAAATGGGGATTGTCAGCCTGTTTCCTCTTCGGCGTCTAGTGCCTGATTCACACTTCTTGGACGCTTGTCTGGCGTTTTAGGATACTACCCATCACGTCTTTGCATTCCCGCGGGGAGAGATATGCCCTCTTCCCGAGGAGATCGCAGCCTTCGGAGGCTGGAGCCCTGTGGCTCGTCCTGCTATCCCTCCGTTCTACCCGGACCCGAGGAGAAGACTGAGGGATTTCTTGGGTCTGTCTCATGCTGAGACAGATCGAATGGTGCGGGGAGATACGGTTTCCCTCTTCGACTTGGCTGACAAGTTCATGAACAGCCAGGATGTAAGGGCTACGCCTTCTCACATGCGTAGGGCTTTTGCGTTCTGCATGCTGCACCGTTACGTCTTCGAGGGGTTGATGGATGCTGACTCATGCGTGGGTCAAATTAGACTGATTGGAGTGGTTGACCAGATGGAGACTGTCATAGCCCTGCTTGGCTAGCCACTGGGGAACTCATCATGGGTCTGGATGCTAGGCGACTTGACCCAACCCGGCAACTGACAGGTAGCACCCTCATTCTGCAGGTATACGTCTCGCGATTTTTCAATTTTTCTTTTCTCTTTTTTTTGTTTCGCGGTTTCTTGAGGTCCGTAAGTCACTCGATCGAGTGGACCTATCACTCGATCGAGTGATGTCTGCAAAATGCTTCTGCCTATCTGTGAAGAGCCTACTCGATCGAGTGAGATGCTTTACTCGATCGAGTGTCACACCTGACGAGCTTCTGGTTGTCTTAGGGAGCCTTACTCGATCGAGTCAGATGGTGTACTCGATCGAGTGGGCTGTAGCGAACCATTCCTTTGCTCATAAATTATGTGTATACTTTTCGCAGGTTTGGTTGTCGGAGCGCTTATCGATCATAGAGCCTCCTCCGAGCGTTCCCAACTACCGTAGCAGCCAGATTAGTTCAAGAGGGCGCCGGATAAGCTCGAATCACCATATAAATCGAGCTTACTGGGACGAGGAATTGGTGTTCCACGGTGGTCCATTGATTAGGTGGACGGTTGCTTGGTGGTTCCTTTCTAAGCTGACGGGATTGGCCAAGAGGGACCAGGCTCGTTACCTTGTGATCCTGTCCCTTGACTGGACAGTTCATATTTACCCGGACCGCATTCTGAGGCAGTTCGGTTCGTCTCAGCGCATTCCTGAGACTGAAGCCATTATTAGCGTCTCGCTCCAACTGACGGACGCTATGTGCGACACCTGGTTGCAGAGATGGTTTACTCGTCCTACTGGACTATTCCCAACCCTTGCCAATCCGCTTGGGTTTCTCGAGCCTATGAGAAATGGACTTCTGAGGAGTCCGAGGAGGCTCGCAAAGCTCTGAAGGTCGATGAGGCCTTCGAACTGGTCCGTCGGGAGACGGCAAAGGACAATAGGGGATTCTACGATGAGGGAGAGACCCCTGCTACCTTGGTCCGATTAGAATCGGGTCTTAAGTCACATACTAAGACTCGAGCGAAAGATGCCGGTGCTAGTGGCACTCGGGGGCGGCAAAGCCCCCAGACTAACTTGGAGCGACGACTTGGGCCAAGGCTAGCGGCCCGGGACCGACTGGGTCCGCGTGACCGGCTCCCTGAGCCCGTGAGGGCCCGACTCGGGCCTATCGAGATGGATGAGGACTCGAGTTCCAAGAAACGAGTCCGGGCTAAAGAGGTTCCTGTGGTGATTCGGGAACGCTCTCCTCCGCGTCGTCGTCAGTGGACGGTTAAGGAGGCTAAGGACAAGGGGAAGGGCAAGATGCCCTAAATACCGAGTCCTTTTTTTTTATTTAAATATTACTACCATTTTGTCGTGTGTTTGTTTTTTTTTTTTTGTTTTTTTTTTGAATTCCTGCACTTGTAATTTTCCCAAGTTTATTGGTTTTTTTTTGTGATGATTAATAAAAGGAAGTTTATTATTAAACCGTTCCTGTCTTTTCTCGATTGCATTGGTTGTGCCCTTTTGAGGGGCTGCCTACGTATCTGCATTTAGCAGAATCAAACCAAACGTAGTTCAGGCTTAGGATATTTGCAGTCTCGAATTACACCAAGACTAATGGTTCAAGATGTTTTGTGACAGTAGAATCAGTAATTCTAGCTTATTGACTTGCTTTTTGTAAAATAAACGATTTTGATAAAAATTTCTAATGACATTGAGAAATGGCTAAGGGTAGTAACGCTTTAGCTGGTCCAGGTTGGTTGGGTTGACGAACTCATTCCCGTCCAGGTCCGTCAGCATTACTGCTCCCCCTGATAGGATCTTCTTCACCAGGTATGGCCCAGCCCAGTTGGGTTTGAATTTTCCCCTTGGGTCCACTGGTAGTAGAGCTCGAACAGACTTAAGGACTAGATCCCCTTCTTTGATGTTTCTGGGCCTTACTCGCTTGTTGAAGGCCCGTTGGATCCGTTTCTGGTAGATTTGGATGTTGTTGAGAGCGCGGGACCGTTGTTCGTCTAGTAGAACCAACGAATCGTACCGTGCTTGAACCCAGTCAGCTTCGGGTACTTGGCTTTCTAGCAGAATTCTGAGGGACGGTACCTCTAGCTCAACTGGTTGGACTGCCTCCATCCCATAGGTTAAGTAATATGGCGTTGCTCCGGTTGCGGTGCGAATTGATGTCCGGTACCCCCATAGGGCAAAAGGGATTTTGTCGGGCCAGTCCCGATAATTCTCAGCCATCTTTTTTAGAATGGTGACAATTGTTTTATTGGCCGCCTCTACTGCTCCATTGGTTTGGGGACGGTAGGGCGAGGACGTATGCCTTTGAATTTTGTACTTAGCCAGCAGGGCTGCGGTCTCAGCTTGGAAATGGGTTCCATGATCACTGATAAATTCATGTGGGATCCCATACCGACATATTATCTTGTTTTGGATAAATTTGGCGACATGCTTGGCATTGAGGATGCGATATGATTCAGCTTCGACCCACTTGGTGAAGTAGTCGATAGCCACCAAAATGAAGCAATGTCCACCAGTACCGGAGGGATTCACCTTCCCGATTATGTCGATACCCCATGTCGAGAATGGCCAAGGTGACGTCATGGTATAGAGCAGAGATGGCGGCATATGTTGCACATTGCCAAAGATTTGACAGTTATGGCAATGTTTGACATATAACTGGCAGTCGGCCTCCATGGTATTCCAGTAATACCCGAGCCTCATGATTTTTCGGACCAACATGTGAGCATTCATGTGTGGGCCGTTTTCACCATCATGTACTTCGGCCATTACTTTCTCGGCCTTATATTTGTCAACACAAAGGAGAAGAGCCCCCTGTGCCGTTTTTTTGTACAGTTGCCCGTCATCAGTACGGATGAACTGGGTGGTTAGCCTCCGTAAGGCTTTCTTGGCTCGACCCTCAGTACCTGGAGGGTATTCTCCATTTGACAGGTATTTTAATAAGGCCTGGTACCAAGGTTCGGGATCAGTGATCTCAATGTCTTCAATGTCATGGATGTATGCCGGCTCGGACCGTCTTTCGACACAAATGGGCATACTGGTCACGTGGTCGGGGATATTCAGTAAAGACGCCAATTTTGAAAGTGCATCTGCAAACTGATTTTCTTCCCGAGGCAGGTATATGTATTCTACCTTTTGGAATTGTTTCTCGAGATCCCTTACTCGTGCCTGGTAGGCCACGAGATTAGCATTCCGAGTCTTCCATTTTTGGAGTGCTTGGTTAATGACCAAGGATGAGTCGCCATGTACCCGGAGATTTGTGATCCCTAGGTTGGCGGCGGCTTGTAGCCCATAAATGCATGCTTCGTATTCTGCTGCATTATTGGTGACATCAAAGTCCAGTTTGATGGAGACGGGAGTATGCTCCCCTCTTGGTGAAATTAGGAGGATCCCGACTCCGAACCCTCGAAAATTAGATGCCCCATCGAAGTATAAATCCCATGTTTCGGCGTCGGTATGGAAAATATCTTCGTCTGGGAAGGACCAGGTGTCGGTGTGTCCTTCTTCGGCTACCGGGCTGTCAGCGAGGAATTCAGCTACTATTCGCCCTTTAATAGCTTTTAGCGGTACAAATTTCAGGTCGAACTCTGCCAGCATTAGAGTCCATCTTGAAATCCGGCCGTTAAGGATGGGCTTTTCGAAGAGGTACTTGATCGGGTCCATCTTGGATAGGACATGGACCTCATCGCTGAGCATATAGTGTCGGAGCTTCTTAGTGGCCCAGACTAGAGCCAAGCACGTCTTTTCGAGCATGGTATATTTGCACTCATACTCTAAAAACTTCTTACTGATGTAATAGATAGCTCGTTCTTCGGAATCAACTGTCTGAGCCAGCATAGCCCCCATGGCTGTCTCGGTCGTTGTTAGGTATAACGACAGAGGCAAACCGGGTTGAGGTGGCATCAAAACTGGCGGACCAGACAGAATTTCTTTGATCTTGTCGAAAGCAGCTTGGCACTTATCATCCCACAGTATCCGTTCCCCTATTTTTAGTTTCTTGAAAATTGGTTCACACACCATGGTTAGCTTGGAAATGAATCGACTAATATACTGGACTTTCCCGAGAAATCCCCTTATTTCTTTTTCGGTTTTAGGAGTTTGCATCTCGGTAATTGATGGTAGGATTTGTCGTGGATCCCGCCACCAATTAATAACCAACTAGCACCTAACGGTAGTTAGGGTAAGTCGGGTCGTGTCCACGGAGACGGTATCGCGATGTTTAGACTATGTCGGCCTAAAACTAGACTATGCTACCAAACGAACACAAAGAGCTACTAATTGATGAATTATGATGAGAGAAGAAGAAAGTAGACTAATGAAGAGCTATGATGAACTAGACTATCAAATAATAACTAAACACAAGCCAACTAGCAAACTAAAGGAAATGCTAAACAATGCTAATAATCCAACTAACTAACAACCTAAAGAGATGATGGCTAACTAACAAAATGAATCAAATATGGAGAGAAGTGGGTTAGGTCGGGTTCATAAGAATAGTAGGGTGACTTGGGTTGATTAAGGGTGTAGGTGCCTCCTAATTGCTAGGTTCGGTCCGGGCGATAGCAACTTAAACCGATGTCGATGACAATGCTCAACATGTCCACACACAAAGCAAACAATGGGTAGAAGAAGACTAGCATGAGAAGCATGGCCACTACAACTCATACAAGCATATCAACAAACACATGGTGTGCCAAATATGTGACTAACAACAAAGATTCACCCTTTACCACCAATCAAACCCTAATCACCCATAATCTACCCTTAATGAGAGATTCAAACTAATCTACCCTCAACTAGGATTAACTAAGATTAACTAAGGATTAATGAGAGATTCAAACTAATATGAGGAACTAAATCTAGGGTTTATATGTTGTAGAGTGGCTTAAGAGAGGCTAAACTAATGTAGGCTCCATAAACAATACAAGAGGTAAGTATTTATAGGGTTACAAATGGAAGGGAGTTAAGAAGAAACAAGGCGCGGCTGCCAGGTGCCCTTCCCGGCCGGGAGGAGGTGGTCCCGGTCGGGAAGGTGTCGGTCCCGGCCGGGAGGAGCTGGTCCCGGTCGGGATGGACCCAAAACAAGAGCATCCTCTTTTGTGCACCTCATCCCGGTCGGGATGGCATCCTTCCCGGTCGGGATGGGTCTTGTAGATAAAACCGGGTGTGCCAAATTTGATGGTGGGATTTGTCGTGAATCCCACCGATCAAATAAAACCGGCAAAACCTAACTAGGGTAGCTAGGGTAAGTCGGGTCGAATCCACGGGGACGGTAGAGGCGTCTAGACTAGGTCGGCCCAAAAACGAGACTAAGTCAACGAGCTAAGCTAGAGAATGATAAGAGGAAGAGAAGACTAGACTATGACTAAGAAGAACAACAAGGAAAACGGGCTAGGATTAGGTCGGGGTCAAAGGGGTAACGGAATGGCCAAGGAGGAGTTAGAGTGAAAGCGGTAGTAGGGTAATCTAGGACACACGACCTAGAGGTTCCTCATGGAACCCATCCGGCGACACACACGACAAAGGAAAGCAAGAAAAACAAGCATTCCAACCTACTTAGTCATTCAAGCATTCCAACAAACATGTAATATGCATCACTCAAGAAGAAACCTCAAATCTTCCACCAACATCTCCAACAAACCCTTAATCATCCAATTAACACCCTAATCACCTTACTAACCCTAGCAAGAACACTACTCTAACATATCTAAACTAAAACTAACACTAACAAGATGAATCAACACAAACAACAAAACATCCATAATGAAACTAGTGAAAACAATGAAATATGAACAATAAAATGAACAAAGATTAAAACTTGGATGAACAAACAAGGATTAAGAGTAAAAGGAGAAGAAGATTATACCAACTAGTAAAGAGGAAAGATGAAATCTTGCATTAATGAAGAAAACCCAAAACAAACATCCAAGGTTGTCAAGCTTGGTGAAGATCTTGAAGAATTCCCTTAATACAAGTACTAAACTAAGATTAACGATAATCTAAAGACTAATCTACACTAATCTAATCTAATCTATGCTAAAATAATCTAGGGTTTAAGGGGAAGTGTCTAACATAAGCTTAACATAACAAGGGAAGAGTATATATAGGGTTACAAGTGGAAGGGAGAAGAGAAAACAAAGCGCGGAGCAGCAGCAGCCCTTCCCGGCCGGGAGGAGGTGGTCCCGGTCGGGAAGGTGTCGGTCCCGGCCGGGAGGAGCTGGTCCCGGTCAGGATGGACCCAATACAGCAACCCTCTCTTTTGTGCACTTCATCCCGGACGGGTTGAGGTCATACCCGTCGGGGATGAGTCTTGTAGGCCTCCAATATGATCTTTAAGGTTCCTCCTTGCTTCACATGGACTTCTCATCGATTCTCGGGACTCGGGATCGGGTTTCGGAGGCTCGGGATTGGGTCCCAAGGTCTCGGGGTCGAATCCAAGGCATCGAGTGATCGTTCTTCCGCTTTGTTGGCTCCGAAAAGTGTATGTATTGAGTCGGAATCGCTCCAACTCTTCATGAATGGTCTCGGGAACCTGAAACGAACTAGAGGAAGCATAAGTAGCCCATAAATCGCTCCCAAGGAGCGATTCCACAAGGAAAATGGGACCAAAACACTATGAAATAGGCACTACAAACTACACTTATCAACTCCCCCACACTTAACCCTTACTCGCCCTCGAGTAAGCACAAACTAACTACTAAACTAGCCGAGTGGGTATTAGCGCACCCTACGCCCTTTCAACTCACGCGAGTGCACTTAGAGGAAAAGTGCACTCCGCAAGGCAATTCGGGTCTTGCGACAAAACTGTGGATGCAACCGGACACAAGACACAAAAACAAACAAACACATAATCGGTTGCACCCAAAGAAAAACAAATACCGCTCCCCTCAACAAGCGGTGAAAGAAGCACCGGTTTAGGACTCAAGGCAATTGACAACGTTCCCAAGCTAGCAATACAAACCAAGACGGACTAAACCCTAATAATATGACGACAAAGCAATAAAAACGTTGGTAACTTACCTCGGTTCCTCCTAACCTTCTAAGAACGTACTACGGGACGATCGGCGGAGTGGGAAGTGATGAACCACGGTGTTAGTCGACACTGTAGGTAAGTGAGACCCCGCCCCCTTTAGCAAAGAGCCAAGAGGGTCGTCCCATGTCCAAAACCGCCTAACTAGTCCAAGTAAAAAGGTGGAAAAACATGCAAAATGAGGGAAGACCGACTAATGCCGCTATCATCCTTCCTCGGGACTCGGTCCTTTGGTAGGCTCTTCATGGCAAAAGTCGGAAAAAGGCTTATTTTTGTGGGGTGAGGTTTCTATTTTTGTGAGACGATTTTCTTTTGGCATTTTCTTCTTCTTTTGCACTTTTGCTTTGTTTTGCCATGCCAATTCTTTTTCTTCTTTTCTATTTTCTTTTTGGCTTTTGTGCCTTTTCTTTTTCTTCATTCTTTTCTTTCTTTCATTTTCTTTCATTTTCTTTCATTTTCTTTCCTTTGCCCTTTTTGGCAAGATTTGGCTTTTTGGCATTTCTTATTGCATCAAGAAAGAGAGGAATCAACAAGTTGCAAATTATTGTGTGAATATGTGTAGGAGGTAGGGTAATGGGTATGTCGGGGTCGCGATTTCCCTTCAAACCCACAAAAAGTGGAGAACTTGGACTAATTAAACAATCCTAGACACGGTCACCTAGGGGACGGGACTCGGTAACCAAGGCCTTTTCACACCGTGGGTGGTCATAATGGTCAAAATGCGAATCCCGTAGTAAATCCCTAGTAAGCTAGGTGGACTCAAGGTAAAGGACCAACGAATTCATTGATTTAGGGTCATTCTACTAGATTAAAGTCCAAGACTCGATTTATACTACTAAGAAGGGAAAGTAAGCACTCACACACTAGCCTCTAAACCGGGTTTTCGAAAACCATTTACACACAAGACACACAACAAAACACAAAACAAGGACTCGACAAAAACAAAAGAAAAAGAAACAAGAGCAACAAAACAAGAACAACACAAAACAAACACAAATAAAAACACAAACACCACCCCTATCTTCAAACAAGTCTCCAAATCCACCACAATCTTTACAAAGCTCCTCCCGAGCACACATCATCACAAAACTCCTCCAAACTCACAAGAAGCAAAGAGGGAAAAAGGGATGAAGAGATGTTACCGGAAGTCTTGAAAGCTCACCAAAGCTAATGGCGATTAGACAACCTATAAGGAAAAGAGGGGGGCAAAACACGCACAACAAAACAAATATACGACGCAATGACACAAGAGGAAAACACACAAAAGAAAAATCTTTTTGATTTTTGTGAAATTTTTTCAAATTTTTAGGGTTTTTAAAGATTTTTTTCCAAAAACTAAGAAAATAAAACTAACTACGCTAGAATATTGCTCCCCCACACTTAAGTCGAGCCATGTCCTCATGCTCGACCGTAGTGCATGGAGCACAAAAGAAAAAGAAAAAAACTACGAAAATAAAGCTAAAAATCAAAAATAAGGGTGAAGAAAATGGTAGAAGGTGTCCGGCCGGGGTGTAGTCAAGTCACCATGGGCCGAGACAAGAAAAGATATGGAAGGGGGAAGAAAAAATAAAAAGAAGGAAATAAAAGGAAATGGGTGGGGAGGGCTAGGTGTGATCAAGTCACCTAGCCCGGATTCCGCCTATATCCGACTAAATCCGACAAAAAAGGGTGAAAAACTTGTAAAATTTTGGATTTTGAAAAGGACTCTCAATGTAGTCACATCATCGAGAGTCGGGAGCAACCAAAACCAAGGCCTCGAAGGCCACCATGACAAAGGGGAAGTGGAGAAACAAGGGGAAAACAAGCAATAAAAAAAACGGAAAAGAAAGGATAGTTGCCATACCGCCCGGATAGCAACTCACTCTCTCCATCGTCTCAATGATCAATATAGGTACTTGCTTGTTGTCGTCATTGTCATCCTTCTTCAAGCTTATGAAAACCACATGGCTAAGGTAGTAATGGTGTGAGGGGTATAAATTGATGTGTATACCGGTCTAAAGTGAGGAGGAAATGATGTTAAGGTATGGAAATGAGGTACATGGGTGGTATGATATGAGAAAGGAAGGTAGGGAGGTTGGGTGGGGGTATATAATGGTTGGGTGGGCTTGAATGTCGAAGAAGAGGCACCAAAAAAAAGAGTAGGGGGTCATCCCGGTCGGGATGGGTGATCCCGATCGGGATGACATACCCGTCCCGGTCGGGAAGCCTCCTTCCCGATCGGGATGACACTCCAGTGGACTCGGTTTTTGGCACCCTCATCCCGATCGGGACGGCCCCATCCCGGTCGGGACGACACACCCTTCCTGGTCGGGAAGGGTCTTCATGACTCCCATGACCCCAAAAACCGGCTCCCTTGCTCACGATCCAAGCTCTATCACTAACCACTCCTTTCTAGGAGTCACCTCCACTTCACCTATCACAATAAACTCAAAGTACACATCAAATTCACTCCCTCACATCGCTCATCAAAATACCAAAACAATTACACGAATATCACAAAACTAACCAAAATCAAGAGAAAAATCACACAAATACAAACACAAGTACTCTAAAGAGGAGAGGAGAATGTACAACATGATGGTTCTTTAGGAACTCCGTCAAACCTAGGATGGTGGACTCTTCTTCAACCGTAGCCCTCAAGGGCATGGAGGAGCAAGTCGAACGCGCTACCGACATCATAATGTAGGTCCAAGAAGCGCTCGAGCCTAGCTAACCTCCACGGCCTCCAAGGTGGAGGCAAGAAGTAGGATTTCCAAGACCCAAAATCATCATTCGTGTCATATCCGGGGTCTATCCATCCTATGAGCTTCACCGGCCTCTTCCTCCCTAGGCATCGCCTCCAATCACAAGCAAGCTTCATTTCCAAGAAACAAGGCACAAAAAGCGGTTTTGGCCTCATCTCCTCAATGCACACCCCCACACTTTCCTCAAGTTGTGGTTCCCCATCTTCATCACTAGGCTCCACATCATCTTGGAGGAGAGGATCGAAACTTCTACCGGCGGTTTCAATCTCTTCCAAGTCATCTCTCGGTGTACTAGCAAGGGGCTCTTGATGCTTATCCACATTCTCGCACAAGGGCAACTCGAGGCTAACAATTTCACCCAACAACTTCACAAACTCTACCAAACCATCCCACTCACCATCCTCCTCCAATTCCTCACCAATGTTGTCTTCACCGAGGGTCATCTCCTCATTCATCTCTTTTTGGGTAGACAATTGAGGTTCTTCAAAGCAAATCTCTCCTCCAAAGGGAACTACATCGACGGCTTCATGGTTAGGTTGCTCCTCTTTCTCAAGTGGGCACCCTTCATCTAATTGCGATGTTCGGGATAAATACATTACGGTTTGAACCGATAATGCATTTAATCGAGCATCCATCGCCTCGTTTTCCCTTCGAATTTGGGCCATTAATTCATCTTGTTCTTTTTGCATTTGAAGCATAGAATGAAACAACTCCGTGTTTGACGATTGGTGGTCCTTGAGGTCTTGTAAAGCTCCATGATAATCTTGATAATCTTGATGATAATCTTGATAATCTTGATTAAACATGGTGTCTTGATGATGCCCAAGGGGTGGGGCATCATATTGTTGGTAGTGAGGTTGAGGTGATTGGTAGTATTGTGGGTCGTTGGGTTCATATTGTGGTTGGGGTGGAGGGTAATATTGTGGGTCTTGGGGGTATTGGCTTCCATAAGGTGAATCTTGATTGAACATGGTGGGTTCACAATCATAGCTTGAGTAATAGCCACCTTGATCGTAGGATTGATAGTCATTCACTTGTTGGTAGCCATTTCCATACTCTTGAGGATCATACCCATCTTGATTACCCCAAGAAGCTTGATAATGGTAGGGGGACGTCATGTCATGGCTTTGGTTCATGGACGAAGAGGAGTAGCTCATATCGGCTCCCGAGTGTGTGGAGTTTAGATCAAACCCCATGCTTAATCGAAAATCGTAGTCCATACCCGGTTGGAAACCACTCATCCTAGCAACCGTCCGTTAAAGCGACTCTTAATCGCAAGAAGAAGATAGTCACCACCTCTAAGCATAAACTGTAGACTAGGAACAAACGTGAGAAGTCTAGTGCTTTTTGGGCACTAGACAAGAGAGAAATAAACCACACACACACAAGAAGCAAGGTAACCAAAAAGAAAAAGAAAAACACAAACACAAAGACAAAGTCAAGTAACTAGGAAAACGAAGTCTAAACTAGCACCGTCCCCGGCAACGGCGCCAATTTGATGGTGGGATTTGTCGTGAATCCCACCGATCAAATAAAACCGGCAAAACCTAACTAGGGTAGCTAGGGTAAGTCGGGTCGAATCCACGGGGACGGTAGAGGCGTCTAGACTAGGTCGGCCCAAAAACGAGACTAAGTCAACGAGCTAAGCTAGAGAATGATAAGAGGAAGAGAAGACTAGACTATGACTAAGAAGAACAACAAGGAAAACGGGCTAGGATTAGGTCGGGGTCAAAGGGGTAACGGAATGGCCAAGGAGGAGTTAGAGTGAAAGCGGTAGTAGGGTAATCTAGGACACACGACCTAGAGGTTCCTCATGGAACCCATCCGGCGACACACACGACAAAGGAAAGCAAGAAAAACAAGCATTCCAACCTACTTAGTCAGTCAAGCATTCCAACAAACATGTAATATGCATCACTCAAGAAGAAACCTCAAATCTTCCACCAACATCTCCAACAAACCCTTAATCATCCAATTAACACCCTAATCACCTTACTAACCCTAGCAAGAACACTACTCTAACATATCTAAACTAAAACTAACACTAACATGATGAATCAACACAAACAACAAAACATCCATAATGAAACTAGTGAAAACAATGAAATATGAACAATAAAATGAACAAAGATTAAAACTTGGATGAACAAACAAGGATTAAGAGTAAAAGGGGAAGAAGATTATACCAACTAGTAAAGAGGAAAGATGAAATCTTGCATTAATGAAGAAAACCCAAAACAAACATCCAAGGTTGTCAAGCTTGGTGAAGATCTTGAAGAATTCCCTTAATACAAGTACTAAACTAAGATTAACGATAATCTAAAGACTAATCTACACTAATCTAATCTAATCTATGCTAAAATAATCTAGGGTTTAAGGGGAAGTGTCTAACATAAGCTTAACATAACAAGGGAAGAGTATATATAGGGTTACAAGTGGAAGGGAGAAGAGAAAACAAAGCGCGGAGCAGCAGCAGCCCTTCCCGGCCGGGAGGAGGTGGTCCCGGTCGGGAAGGTGTCGGTCCCGGCCGGGAGGAGCTGGTCCCGGTCAGGATGGACCCAATACAGCAACCCTCTCTTTTGTGCACTTCATCCCGGACGGGTTGAGGTCATACCCGTCGGGGATGAGTCTTGTAGGCCTCCAATATGATCTTTAAGGTTCCTCCTTGCTTCACATGGACTTCTCATCGATTCTTGGGACTCGGGATCGGGTTTCGGAGGCTCGGGATTGGGTCCCAAGGTCTCGGGGTCGAATCCAAGGCATCGAGTGATCGTTCCTCCGCTTTGTTGGCTCCGAAAAGTGTATGTATTGAGTCGGAATCGCTCCAACTCTTCATGAATGGTCTCGGGAACCTGAAACGAACTAGAGGAAGCATAAGTAGCCCATAAATCACTCCCAAGGAGCGATTCCACAAGGAAAATGGGACCAAAACACTACGAAATAGGCACTACAAACTACACTTATCAGTAATGGCTTTGATTTTAGCTGGGTCGAGCTCGATACCTCGTTGGCTAACGATATGACCCAGTAATTTGCCTGACGTTACCCCGAAACTGCACTTTTGAGGGTTTAGCCTCATGTTGTATTTGCGCAATCGGGTGAAAAATTTCCTCAGGGCGGTGATGTGACCGTCCCGTTCTTTGGATTTGACGATCATGTCGTCTACATAGACCTCTACCTCTTTATGCATCATGTCATGTAGTAGAGTGGTAGCGGTTCTTTGGTATGTGGCTCCGGCATTAATGAGGTCGAATGGCATAACGGTATAACAGTAAGTCCCCCAAGGTGTAGTGAAGGTAGTCTTACTCATGTCTTCTTCCGCCATCTTGATTTGATTATATCCGGCATACCCGTCCATGAATGATAGAAGGGCATGATCGGCCGTATTATCCACCAGTATATCGATGTGTGGTAACGGAAAATCATCCTTCGGGCTTGCTTTGTTAAGGTCCCGAAAATCTACGCATACCCGCACCTTACCGTCCTTTTTAGGAACCGGCACGATGTTTGCAACCCAGTCCGGATACTCGGACACTTGTATGAAGCCGGCTTTGAACTGTTTGTCGACTTTTTCTTTTACTTTGAGAGACCACTCGGGCCTCATTCGACGAAGCTTCTGTTAGACCGGTTTGCACCCGTCTTTGATAGGTATGCGATGCTCAGCTATTTCCCGGTCTATCCCCGGCATGTCCTTGTAGGACCATGCGAAGACATCTTTGAATTCTTGGAGGAGGTTTATGAACTGTTGTTTCTCCTCGGGATCTAAGGATAACCCTATCTTAAGTATCTGAGGCTCTAAGGTTGTTCCCACATTTATGGACTCGGTCTCTTCAATTACCGGATTCTGGGATTCCCTTTGCTCTAGTTGCTCGATCAGATGTGGAGGTAAGGGTACCTGTTCGTCGGATTTCTCAATGTCATAGCATAAATCATTTTTGAAAGCAGGATTTAAAAGAGACAAGTCGTAAGCAGAACGGTTGTTATTATTGATTGAAAACTTGGAAAACAGCTCAAAGAGAGCAGCCATCTGATCATTGGTCAGTGGCGGAATTGGTAAAGCACTCGGGACAGACCCCGAAGTGCCAGCAGCAGGAATGATAGAAGGGAGGGGGGTTACAGGAGTGACTCTAGCACCGACTTCTCTAGACTCGACCTCAGACTCTGACTCTGACTCCGACTCAGACTCGGACTCAGACTCAGGCATGTCTCCCTCTCCGGTGACCAGCTTGTAGATCTTCCCTTGACTGTCAGTCCACTTGACAGTCTTCCTCCAGGCCCTTTTTCCCGTCTCGGAGCCAACATCCGAGATCAGCTTGGTTGGGTCAAACCTGTTGCTGCGGAGGATCAGGTTGACCAGGTCTTCTTTTGGAGTCGGGGCTATGGTGTCTTCCCCGAAGAGTAGCCCCAGCGCGGGCTCGGCATCGTCCGTTCCGTCGGACTGGATGAGGGCGAACACCTCATCCGGGATGTAGTTGCAATCCCGGGCCAAGTGGGTCCCGAGGTGCGTAGCATTGGGTTGGTATAGCCCAACCTGGATAGCCCCGAATACGGGTGTGACAAAGTAGTCAGACAACCGTGGGCTGTAAGGGCTCAAGTGGATACCCTTCATGATGTTGCAGGCCTTTTCGATTCCTGCTCGGACAACGTTGTCCGGGGTGATGGCATAGCCAAGGCCGAAGTGAGAGTCTTCGTCCTTGAGAACCTCGATGATCTTCCCAGCTGGAAGGTCAGGTCGAGAGGTAGCCCCCGGAAGGTACCCTAGGTTTTGGAGCATCGTGTCAATGCTCGTGGTGAAGTAAGGCCTAAAGAGGTACTCTTCCTCGATCATCCCCACAAAGTCGAACCCCCAGAGGTCCGTGCGGCCCGTGGCGTTACAGCTAGCCACGGTCATTGGGGTTGCCTCTAAAGTAATAACGCTGTCGAGTAGAGGCATCTTGATCTTACGGTGGAGGGTGAAGGAGACGGCTTTGACCGCGTGGATCCACGGCCTTCCTAGGAGCAAGTTGAATGATGAGGTGACATCAATCACTTGGAACTCAAGCTCCTTTTCTATTGGGCCCATGATGATGGTCAGCTTTACGGCCCCAGCTACCGACTTTGGACTCCCATCAAAGGCTTGGATGGTTTGAGCAGTCGGGATGTAGTCAGCCTCGGTAATGCCGAGGGCTTTGGCGGTCCTTAGAGGAAGGACATTCACGGCTGACCCGTCATCGACTAGGGTCATCGGGAGGTATTTACCGTGGCAAATCACCGTGATGTAAAGGGCCAGGTTGTGGGAGGCCCCAAATGGCAGTAGATCGGCTTCGGAAAAGGTGATCATTGGGCCTTCTTCTTTGGCCTTACCCTTTAGGTGGGGTAGGACCGTGGCTACCATTTCAGCAGGGGTAGCCAGAGAGTCGATCTTGACTTGATCGAGAGCCTTTGTAAGCGCTTCTCGAAGTTCCTGTGAGCTAACAAGGAGTTGCCATATAGTGAGGTCAACTCGGGTTCTCTTCAGTTGCTTCACAATAGCCGTTTCAGCGGTCGGCTCTTCGGGGGCGACTTCCATCCCGAGTGGATCGGTAATGGTTGTCGGGATGGGGGTGTCCCTAGTGCTTGTGGCTAAGTAGGGACGACCAAGGTTGTTGCTGGCCAAGACTCGAGTTTTGGCCTCTCGAATCTGTTCAGGGGTGATGGGAACGGTTTCCCCTTTGGCGAGGTAGATATCATCCTCGTCGTCAAACCAGATCCCGTTCACTTGCGGGATGAAGGGAGAGATAAGGTGAGAGCAGTCAATCACCTCCCCGGCAAAGATGGCATGGGTGCTGAAAGGGTTCTCCTTGTTGCTTGGCTTATCTCCGGGTAGCGGGATTTTACCGCTCTCGATCAGGTCCTGGATCAAGTGTTTCAGCTTCCAACACTTTTCGGTATCATGCCCATTGCCCCGGTGGTATTGGCAATAGGCCTGAGCATTGTAGTTCTTGGAGCGTCGCTCGACCGGAACTTCAGGAGTTGGGTCTATCGGTTGGACTAGGCCCTTGGAGGACAGCCTTTGTAAGGCATAGGTATAGGTGGTACCTATATCAGTGAAAACCCGAGGTGGGGTGTTCTTCTTGGACGGGGCATCTAGTAGATTAACCGCGTCGAAAATGCTGCGAGTTGCAGCTTGGGGCTTAGTGGTGGAGGAAGAAGCCCCTTGGTACCCTTTGCTAGCGGCCTTAGTGAGGCCTTCTAGTCTCAAGTCGTCTTCGATCCTCATACCCATTTCAGTAAGGGTGGTGAAATTGGGTATGACAGCATATCGGAGGTGAACCCTGTAGGAAGGGAGGAGGTTCTTGACAAAAGCCTCCACCAAAGTCTTCTCATTGGGCTTATCAACCAGTTTCAAGCTCTCGGCCCTCCAGCGTTGAAGGTATTTAGTAAAACCTTCCTTCGGCTCTTGGGCCATAACCTCCAGAGACCGCATTGTGGTTTGGATCTCGGTGTTGTCAGCATAGTTCCGAGCGAACTCGGTAGCCACATCATCCCATGTAGGGTATTTTTTCGGGTCTAGCCTATAGTACCAGGCCCGTGGGTGCTTCTCAAGGGATGCAGCAAAGAGGTTCTTGAACATGGTCGAATCCACTCCCTTGATGGCCATGAATTCCTTGAAGGCCGGCACATGTAGTAACGGGTCCTCAGTTCCCTCAAACATGGGCAAACCCGTAAGGTTCAGGTTTGCAGGCAGCTTGTCACTCACCGTGGAGTACTCTCGGCTATTCTCCCGGTGGATATTGTTACTCCCAGTCAAATGGACATGTTCTTCTAGTCGGCGTACTGCGCTGACCAGTTCAGTTATGGCCCCAGCAGTCTCGACATTAGGAGCCCTTTGCTCTACCGTAGCTAGGCGAGCAACAATGGCCACTTGGCCAGCCCTCATTTCGGTCAGTTGGGCTTCGATGTCGGTTTGCTTCGCGACCATGGCGTCCAAAGCGGTTTGCAGGCTGTTCAAAGTAGCCATCCTTCGAGCGTGTCTAGTTGTCGGCGGCGTCTGTAAGAACACCGCGTAATCAGAAACCGAACCCAGATCTTTGGAAAAAGAAAGGAAAAGTACATCCCGAGCGACGCTAGGAAAAAAAACCAAAGACTCGAGAAAGACATCTAGACGGATGACTCGATGGGTGGTATAGCTTCCTTAGGATTTTGGCTTTGTGGGCCCAATCCCGTTCGAAGGAAGGTCCACGTGAGACTTTTCCCCAGACTTTTGACTCGAGTGTATGGACGGACTTTCCTTTGTAGGGGTATGCCCTACGTGGGTTGGTCGTGCCTTGACGGATAAGGCGAACTCGGGAAAGGGGGGAAACTCGTGATATAAGATCAGCGGAGTTTCGACGCTATAGACCTTCGACATACTATGCAAAGACCCGACACACGGCTAGACGGTAGGTCCTATAATAAGGAAGGTTTACTAGGATAGTTGGATGTTTGAAGTTCGAATATAAAGTGGATGAGTTTCCGAGAGTTTGGAAATTAAAACGGAATTTCGAAAACCAAGATTAGAATTTTGAAAATTCAGAAAACCGAGACGGTGTTGGAAATTCGAGAATTGAAACGGGCAGCATGCCGACTAGAGAAAAAGGATATTTTGAGTCAAATCGTTTGATCCTAAATTTCGGCGGCATTCCGAGTTTTGAAATTTGGATATTTTGAAAAGACGGGTCTTGAAACGGACAGCATTTCGGGTTTTTCAAAATTTGGGCGTTTTGGAAAGATGCATTTTTGAAATGATGGTTTTTTGAAAAAAATTGACACGGAAACCAAGTAGCACGTAGTCAAACAAGCATTATAACGACGCTTATGTATGCTTTACACTAAGTCTCGGTCGGTCAAAGTAGGGTCTATACCAACAACGATAGCATTCTCACGAAACGGGACGGACTTCCTAGCCGATTTGGAACTAGGACCTGTCGTAAAACCCCGGTGAGTTCCGCCATCGAAGTCTTTAGTGCACCCATGTAGGAATGCACCGTGGTATAGTGGGACGTCGGTCACAAGTAACCGGCCCGGGCAAAATTTGGGTTATGCATGAACCATTAAACTAATGCGCGTACACTAATATACGAACGATTTCTCTTCGAGTCTCACCCTAGGAACCCCGATGACATGTGGTACATCAGGTATCCCCAGCGGAGTCGCCAAATTGTGGACATGACGTAGGTCCACCCCGACGCGGCCACGCGCGGATTTGGGTAGGCGAATGAATCTCGTGGTGAGATTGTTCTCGGGTTCGAAATTTAAGTCAAAATGGAGTCGCCACCGAATTTTGTGGTTATTCCGAACCATATGAGCCCACTCTATGTCGTCATGGGCTATGCACAGAGTAAGCCCACTTCGATTTGAGAGTTCATTGGGCTCGTCCCTTTGCATTGCAATATCGATACCGTATAAACTGGCTTTCGTATATAGAATGACTCTCGTGCGCCAAGGGTTTCGGACATCCGGAAACCAAAGGTTCTGAGTAAGGGGTGAGGGTACGTGTTGGGAAGCCCACTAAGGACACCCAACCCCGCCCGCACATGGCGGCCTCTACTAAGACATCGTTCGTGTTCGTGTGCGCGCGCTAGTAAAACGATTAAATGATATGCAAACAGCGTTTTCGGGCTAAGCATATAAATAGTATGTGAACTACGTCATTTAATGCATCTTAGTTATGGTCGAAGTGGTTTAGCATGCGAGGTTCATTTATAAAGCGGTAAGCAAGTAAATAAATGAAACTCAAACATAAATAACGTACAGATTACACGGGCGGAAATACAACCCGGCCAAAACAAAGATTACGTAAGCGATATAGAAATGGAATAATAAATAATGAAATGTTAGGAATGGACCCGTATATAAACTTGACCGCAAAACGTGTAAGCGGACTAACCCCGTTTAAATGCACATTATGTTGCGCATCAAACGAAGGACAGAGACATAGGACCTAGGCGTGATGCTGGCCCGACCCCATGCCTCGATGCCTTGTCCCAACTTATCCCATCAAAAAATCGATCAAAGTTGTTTACCCGCGACGAAATGCATGTGTTTTGAAAAGGAGACCACGTGATTGACTTTACACGTGTCGACTAAGTCGCTTTTAAAGAGACAAGGCTCAAATGCTACAAAAAGAGCCCTCGGGTTTCTGGGCTACAGGACCCACTCGATCGAGTCGGGACTGACTCGGTCGAGTGTGTCCTAAAAAAAGTTTCTGCCCACGACTTGGGGTGTTACTCGGTCGAGTAGCAGATGTACTCGGCCGAGCGGCACCTGTACGAGTCATGCCTCGTGATTTTATGTGTTTTAAATTGAGAGTTGGCCGAATTAAATAGAAATATTGACGAATTTAGATTTAGTTCGGATTTCCGGTACTATGATCATGTCTTATATGATTATAGTACCGTTGTCGGATTTTTGTAAAAGGAGTTGTCACGATAAACGTGAGTTTTGGAAAATGGATTCACGTGATTGGCTTTACACGTGTCGACTAAAAGTCGTAAAAAAGGACGAGGCTTAAATGTTGCATTTAAGCTCTCGGTTTTCTGGGTTACAGGACCCACTCGGTCGAGTCATGGTCTGACTCGGTCGAGTGCATCCTCAAAAAAGTTTCTGCCCAAAGCTATGGACGCTGCTCGATCGAGTGGCCTAAGCACTCGGTCGAGTAGCCCCTCGAAAAAGGGTCTGCCCAGTCTGATGGACGCTACTCGATCGAGTGGCCTATGCACTCGGTCAAGTAGTTCCTGTACGAGTGTCAACTCGTCTCGTTTTTGAGGTTGTAAAATCGACGGTCGGTCAAATTAAATACAAATATCGCATGATTTGGATTTAACTCGACCTCCGGTACTATAATCGTGTACATGTACGATTTGTAATACCGTTGTCGGGGTTTTGTGAAAGTGTTTACGTAAGAAAGTTTGAATTAGCGACGGAATGCCTCCCTCTACGTCACGACATCGAAACTAACCCTTTCGGGTTATGTGATGTCGGTTTTCGTGTCAACGGGTTCCGCACTAATTAAAATGGGATCGAATGCGTTCAACTACGATTAGTCGCGATCACGTCACGCCTTTGAGTACATTGGAGCGGGGCTCCTCGAAAGGGCTCCACCTCCGTCGTTGCTCGTAAAAGGATTAGACGGATTTTGGGCGACAATTATAGTCAAACGAATCCGAAACCGAATTTTGATATTAATATACATATATACACGGTATGATAGTAATGTTAGCAACAACGTGAATAAAAAGTTAGGATGTTAGAGTTAGTATGTTAGAATTACGATATTAATATAAGTATAATACTAACGATACAAAAACATAAACAAAAGTAACAAAGATTGAAATGGGGTTTAGGACACCCTCAACATACATGCTTAGTAGGAACCTCGGAAATGGACTCGCGAATAGTGACGGGACTATAGAGTATTGAGGATGTATGTAAGTTATGGTGTATGTGTGTGTGTGGATGAATTGTCGGTTTTTCGAGGGACAAGGGACTCGGTTTTTTGATGTGTGTTTGCTTGGGGTTGTAGGGTAGAGAATGTGGTTGAAATGTGAAGTGAATGTAGGTAAAAGTGGATGGGTAAAAGTTGTGTCAAAAATTGTGAAATGAGTGAGGGTCATGGGGTATTTATAGAGTTTACCCCACGACCTAGGGTCACTCGATCAAGTGGCCCTAGTGCACTCGGTCGAGTGCCCTAGAAAATGGGCCTGATCCGGTTTTTGACGCTCCACTCGACCGAGTGGGTCAATCCACTCGATCGAGTGGGTTAGGTAAATCGAGATAAAAGAGGAAAGGGTTGACTTGGTTGATTGTGTAATCTTTTTTTGAAAATGGGGTTGGGCGCCAACTTCTAGAAGCTGCACTTGGGCTGTTTTTGTGACGGGTTCGTCTTTGACCGGGTTTTGACCCGGTCGCCAAAAGACGGGATTTATTTTTGGTGTCGGTTTTGGCCCAAATTAGTCTTATTTTGCTCGGAACGACCCACTGGGCCTGAATTTGAGGTCTGTTTTGTGAGATTTGCACTCTGCTAAAAGTCCACGTCAGATATTATTGATTTCGGGTCCAAATCCGAGTATACTAAGTCACGTTTGCGTCCGATCATCATCGGGTGTTTGTCGGGAACTGCTATAGACACTAGCAGGCAAAATGCGGGTGTCTACAATATATATATATATATATATATATATATATATATATATATATATATTATTTCTTAAAATTTTGAGGGAAAAAAATTCTTAGTGTTTTTGAGAAACTTTAGTGTATAATAGAAACATTTTTAAAATTTATCTATTTTCGGGCGGGTTTTGACCCAATATATTCGGGTTATTATCGGGTCGGGTCACTTTCGGGTTTCGGTCATTTTCGAGCGGGTTTTTTCGGGGTTTTTTTCGGACGGTTTTGGGTTGGGTTTTCGGGTCGGGTCAGTTTTTGACAGGTCTAGCGATACCTCACCTGAGCGGATGAAAGTATCCATCATATCACCAGGTGAAGCATATAACATCAATTACTTATCGAGTAAGTGACATGTCGTCTAATTATCACATGTCAAGTGTACGCTTTATTCTTGTTCTGCACAGATGTTCATATCGTGATCTTTGTTGCACAATCACGTCTAACAAAAAATGAAGAGTGATTTAGAAAGGTGCAAACCTGGAACCATTTATCATCATGTCACTCGTCACGAGCTCTAACACGTCTTGTAGTACTTTCAAAAATTCAAGATACTACTGATCATCACTCCCTTCAAGCTGCATTTAGAAATTTTTTATATCCACTGGTCTAAAACTTATACTCCCTCCGAGTTTCTAACATTGCCCCATTTTCCTTTTTTAGCTGAATTCAATATTTTACTCACTTCCATTTTAGGTCATAAATGTGTGGTTCACATTCACCCACCCATTTCTCTCTCATCCTTCTTCTTTTTGAACCACTCATTTTCCCTTCCTTATTTTTCACCCAAAAGCAAATGGGGCAATCATAAAAACTCGGAGGGAGTATTAAAGTTAGAAGGAACAAATCCATGAAAACTGAGAGTTGAAATTACCAGCTGGTAGTTCACTCATTCGAACATCTTGAATCTAGGTTGATTTATGAATGTTTTCCTCAATTTCTGCTAGAATACTTGATACGATACTACA
This sequence comes from Agrostemma githago, assembly GCA_958450325.1. Classification (NCBI taxonomy): domain Eukaryota; kingdom Viridiplantae; phylum Streptophyta; class Magnoliopsida; order Caryophyllales; family Caryophyllaceae; genus Agrostemma; species Agrostemma githago. Next base: position 60,786,923 of record OY288240.1, read on the forward strand.
TAGTCAAAGATTAATGCAAGGAACATGATTCACCATCCTCGGTTTCTGCTAGAATACGAGTAGAAAATAATTAAATAAGGTATCTAATAGAGTTTTCAAACTTTTCTCCAACTCCCCAATAATAAGGACTTCTAAAAAGATGTATTTGAGAGAATGGTAGCACTCTCTCAGTGCGCAATACATGAGACTGTCTTTCTTAATTTTTCTGATGAGATCTTCATCCTTACCTGGGAAATCTTTAGCAATGTTAAATACGATCCGATGAGTTTTTAAGCACATAGCAAGGAATCAGAAGTACGATACAAGCACGTCTACTTAAGGTCTAATTACATTTTTTTTTGGTGAAATGTGAATTTATATTATATCAATGAAACATTAACACCATACAGTCTAGCTGTTTACAACGACGCTACATCACCAAGCATAGCCGGTCTATCCAATCTTGCTTACAACTCAAGATAGATCTAGTACATTACATATGATTCCTAAACTCTCCCTGAATTCGACAAAGGAGCACATCAGGTCTAATAACATAAGACTCAAGCCTACAAACATTCCTAGCGTGCCACAAATGGTACACTACAGCTGCTAAAATGCCTTGAATAATCTTCTTCTGCATAAGGGAGCGACATCTCCTAGTGATGATGTTACCTAGCTCAAGCTGCATCGTAACTTGTAACCAATTCTTTACTCCAAGCATCAGCTGCTGGGAAAAGGCACACTCAAAGAATAAGTGCACCTTAGTCTCAGGCCCACCACCACAAAGAAAGAATTCTCGCCAAGGACCCCAAAGTGAATGAGTCTATCTCGTGAAAGCAACCTATCCTGCATGACCAGCAAATTAATGAATCGATGCTTGGGAATAGAAAGCCTATTCCAAACATAAGCCATCCAAGGGACCTTCACTTCAGAAGGTTGTAGCCAACCATAACCCTTCTGTGTAGTATAGGAATCATCACCCCACTCATTACCCTTATAGCCTCCTCTTAGTTTATCTCTGACTTTGCAAATTTGTCTCCAAGCCCAACTAGAACTAGGAGACGGGATATAATCAAACCAATCAGCCTGTTTGAGATAAACATGAGAGACCCATTTGATCAAAAGATGGTCCTTCTTCTGAGCTAACCACCAAGAATACTTACCAATGGCAAAGAATGTAGCCAGAGAATATCTTTGATGATAAGGACATAACCATCAAATCCCTTTCTATGGTACAATCGGAGTAGTTTCATGTTAGAACTTTGTTGCATAATCAAAAATGGGGAAACAACCCGACACATATAACGAATATTACATGTTACTTATCAGGTCCTCTCCTCTAAAACTATTGATAACTTATACAGTGACAAACTTGGCAAACGATTGATAACCCACCTCAAATGCTGCGACATTCACACCGAATCAAAACGTCGGATGTAATATAATGTTGAATAAAAATCACAAATTTATCGAATGCAAGCCATAACATGCAATTTTAGAGAAATGATGTAGTACATCAAAAGCCAATGGAGTAGAAGTTAGTGACACTTTCTTGGCTTGAAATATCTCTTCGGACAACAAGGTCTCATCCAAAGCCATCAATGCATCCAGTCCAAAGCTTAGTCCTACATCAAAAGATAAGAGTTATAATCATCAGAAACTTTAACATTTCAAGAAAACATCACAAGAATCCAGTTTCTACACCTAACCCATTTACCGTTAGACAGATTTACCCATTTTAGACGTTATGTATTCCAACAAGTCAAATGACCCGATTTAAAGAAGACCCGGTTCACCTGGTTGTCGGATAGAGTTAGAAGCGTGGAATACAATAGACTAATAGAGTAATTTACTGTTCAGAAACCAGAATAATGCAGCTCCTATCTAATGTCATATTGTAATGTGCAGCAGTTAGACCAGAACAAGTAGCATCAACTGTTAAAAAGGACATCACAACCCTCTGACACCGACACCGACCCTGAACCGAAACTCAATCCATGAAAAATTCGAGACGTGGGACCCATTCACGAGTCCAACACCTAAAAACCCAACTACTGCACCAAAAAGCTGGTGCATTGCTAGTGAGACTACAGGACAGGCAGTATTACAGACTGCATTGGATTACGCCTATAGAGAAGGCGGTGCAGACTGCAGTGCAATTCAGCAAGGTGGGAGCTGTTACAATCCGAGTAACAAACATAATACCGAAAACCCTAATTAAGCCTAAAAAATTATGAAACTCACAGCAACAGGAGCATCGACCCTTTGAAAAAGTCCATCGTATTTTCTTGAAATCATCTTAGTGCCCTTCTGCACAAAAAGAAAAGCTTATACAGTAATTTACAATTTGTCAATTGCAATACTGATCCACACCAGCACAGCAAATCTACATACACGAAAAAGAGCAAAGTTGATCATAAGAGTTCCTACTTGAAAAGGCTTTCAATAATTAGTAATTACTAGCAGAAGAATCTCATCCCGAATAGTTATAATTTTGGTGGAACTGTTATTACCACCATCAATCCAAGTACGTAGATCTCGACTTCGAAATAATCTCAATACATCGATATATCAACTTCTAACTCTCAAACAACCAAAATTCAACGCTACACATAAATTACATCCCATAAAATGATATTGGCTTTGAAATAAGCTCAATATATCAACTTCTACATTCCAAACAACCAAATTCTAACGTTAAAAACATAAATTAAAGCTCAAAAACTGATCTCGACTTCAAAATAAACTCAATATATCAACATATACATATGTACATTACAAAAAAAAACGCCAAATCATATATTCAATACCACTAAGACTTCTTCCAGGATACGACATGTCAAACCTTACTCTTTACGTGACCTTAGAGGAATCGAACAATCAAAGTCAAACCGTCACAAATATTCCACACTACTACGTATCTCCAACATTGGTCAGCACAAAATGGCTAAAAAAATCCCAAAAAAAACCATCATCAACGATCGATCACAAGAGAACCACCATCAACGATCGATCAAGCATATCTTTCTCTAACCAACCCAATAATCATCTCAAAACCCTAAAATTTAAGAAAATTTAAATAAAACAGACGGAATCGAACAATCAAAGTCAAACTGTCACAAATATTCCAGACTACAACATATCTCCAACATTGATCACCACAAAATGGCTACAAAAATCCCCAAAAAACCATCATCAACGATCGATCACAAAAAGAACCACCGTCAACGATCGATCAAGCATATCCTTCTCGAACCAACCCGATAATCATCTCAAAACCCTAACATTTAAGAAAATTTAAATAAAATAGACGGAATCAAACAATCAAAGTCAAACCGTCACAAATATTCCAAACGACAACATATCTCCAACATTGGTCACCACAGAATAGCAAAAAAATCCCAAAAAACCGAGAACGGGCATATCCATACAACTGCTTACCCAGATGGTGTGTTGACGATAGTACTGGGTACGTGGTCGGTGAAACACCATTTGCAACCATCTGCAGACATCTGGAATTTGCGAGGGATAAGGAAGTGTTGAGGCACGAAGACCAGGCGGGAGAAGGGAAAGGAGAGAGGGAGGAAGAAAAGGGAGCGCGGAGAGAAATCATGGGGAAACTGAGGAAGGGAAAGAGTAGGCAAAGGGAGAAGAAGGGTGTACGGTTCATAAGGAGCCTAATGGTTAGGATGTCAACGGGTCGGTTTCGGGTCGGGTGGAGCCTCACCCGAATCCATCACCCGAATCCGCATACTCCACTCGATCCATCCGTCACCCGATTAACCCACCACCCGGATCCAATCCATCCGTCATCCGCGGGTGATTCGGGTGGATCGGGTGCTTAGCGGATGAAAAATATTTTTTTACAATACAATAACAAATATGCAAATTATAAGATGCGTAAAGTTTTTTGGAATTTTTTGGTGGTCGGAAATTAAGACGGGAAAAAAAATCTAAAATGGTGGCCGCCAAAGTGATTACGGAAAATATTTTCATAAGGTTTTAAGAAAAAAATGGATAATGAGTATAAAAATAGAGTGAAATTAATTATTTTTTTTATATATATTCATATATATTTTTTTTAAATCCATAAACGGGTGAACGGATCGGGTGACGGGTGAAAAATCTCCACCCGAATCCGACCCGATCCATCACCCGAATCATCCGTCATCCGCTTAAAATCCATTTAGTTCGGGTTTTCGTCCATTAATTTTATTCGGGTGGATGGATTTTGAACGGGTTCGGTTGAAATTGACATCCCTACTAATGGTCAATTATAATACGATATGAAATTCTATATAATAAATAAGAGTAATAATTCGTTCTTTCATATCTACCAAAAGTCTTTTGAATCTCAAAAAGAGTTCTTAAGACTATAAACCTTAAGTAATTATCTACATCGAAAAATTGTGATGAGTAATCATTCGGTTTTAAATATCGACCAAGAAAAACTTTTAAATTATCCCACATCAAAAAATTATGATGAATAATGGAATTTTATATTATAAATAATAATCATTCAGTTTTAAATATCGACAAAAAAACTTTTGAGTCTTAAAAAAGCTTTTAATATATAAGACTACAAACTTAAAATATCACACATTGAAAAATTATAACGAGGTGATGAAGTTCTATACTTCCTATTATAATCAAGAGTAATGTATGATGTATTTTTTTTAGTTTTGTTCCGGTCACGGAAACAATAGACCCGACTTCGGATTCAGATCCTTTGAATGTGATGTTACTTAGGTGTTGATCGTATTACTTTGCTAGTCTCTCCTTCCTCTTACTCCACTGGCCAGACCTTCCCGGCGGAGACGGTCTGCTCCCTGCACACAGAACGCACGGGGTTTTGGAGGTGTCCGAGGGAACTCTCTCCGATGCCAAAGTCAGTCCGTGAAATGCCTTGATGAACCTTACTCGTGAGGAGCAAGGCGGCGTTTTTAGAGTAAGATTCTAGAGAGATAAAGTTCAACCCCCTTCTTGTGGGAAATACCGAAGTATTTAATTTATAGGTTCCCCCAAGATTAAGGAAATTGTAGTAGTGTTTATAGGTTCCCCCAAGTGAGAGAAAAAGAGAGAGAGAGAGAGAGGAATAATGAGAGGACGAGGAGGTGACACGTGGGTTCACCTCGTCCACTCATTCCTCCTTACCCTAGGCCTGGACGAGAGGGTTCCGATTTCTGCCCCCTGATTCTGCTAGGGTAGGAATGCCCTGAGGATTGGCAGGCAGGGGGGGCTCATAATTGATCAGCCAGTGTGTGGCTTGGTCCTGACAGGCAAGGGAAAGTTTGCCTGGAGCCTGCAGCCACTGAGGTCACCCTTCGGGGGCTTTTATTTGATGGCCTGCCAGGCAGGCCTTTTCTTTGCTTCTGGGTCGGGCTCCCTCGGGACCCAGGTGGCGGGCGATCCGTGGCAGGCTACCGACCCCCATCAATTGGCCCTCGTCAGCGGAGGGGGAGCAGGGCTCCTCCTCGGCAGACGACTTTCTGACTGGGTTGGCGGGAGGTTGACTTTTTGAATAACATTTTGGCATTTAATGGAACGCTTGTTTCCGAGGAGGAATGTCTTAAATGGCTTGGGCATTCAAAGGGTTGGGATGTTTGTTCCTTCATGATTACCTTTCTCGTAGAACGATCCCTTGAGCAGCGTGTCAGATTGACGATTGGTCCTTCCTCTTGCAGGGATGGTTGGGAGGCCATTAATGCCTTAACTTCATCTTATGGGTATAAAACCCAGCTTCACTTCATCATTTTTTGCAAACTTCTCCACATTCTCTATTGTTTTTCATCTACAATGTCTTGGGTGAGGAATATAATCCTTCGTCGTGGGGTTTACGTGAACGCCCTCCGCTATAGGGGGCGTAGGAGGCTAAGGTACTCCCGTCAAGCGTATTCAGTTGTCCGCCGCAGTAAGCGAGCACATCCTCGCCCTCTGCGCACTGCCAGGGCAAAACCTTCATCCAGGGCTAGCAAACGGCCCAAAAAATCTTCATCCCCCGCAAAGTCTAAACCCCATTACTGCACTCAGGCTGGGGGTTGCTCTTTCAAAGGATGCTACAGGTGTTTCCCCTGGCTGCAGCTTGAAAACTTTGATCCTGACTGTTCTGACTCGGGCTCTTCTCCCGACTCGGGCCCTTCTTCCCCTCTGGTGAGGAAACCAGAGGATTACGATTCCCCTGAGGATACCAAGGTGGCCTTACATGGTGAGGACTGGGACTTGAGTAGCCATGACTCAGGGGATAGTGAAGGCCAGGGCTACTCATCCGGCAGGGATGAAGAAGAGGGCCTTGATGATCCATTCAAGGATTCTGGCAGCTGGGACTGGGGATCCGACGCTGGCGGCTACGACAGCCCCGGGGATTACTCTCCGGGTTTTGATGATGATTAGGCCTATCTTGCGTTTGCAGGCAGGTTGAGCCGGAATATCAGGCTCCTTTTGTACTCTTCTTTTAATCCCACTCATTTTGTATTCTAGGCGCTTTGGGCTTTTAAATTAATGAAAATCAGGTGGGCTTTTGTCTTTGATGCGTTGTTGTTTTGTTTTTTTTAAATGAACGACGTCATGCAATGATTTCCTTCTGCTCTTGTTGCTTTCTCGAGGTTTCTAGGGAAGTGGTGGGTGGTTGGATTCAAAAGGTGTGACACGTGGGGTTTTTCTTGGGGAAGCCCTCTGACTGGGTGGCTTTCCACCTTCCCCTTCCTATAAAAGTGTCGTTACCTCCTCCATTCCTCCTTTTACACATTTGAATTTCCATAAACCCACCTTCATACCCTCTCTCTCTCTGTCAAGTGCTTAAGATTGAGAAGCTTTTTCTGGCATCTACATCCGACTGCTATTAATTAGGTTAGAATCCTAATCCTTGTCTTCCTCGTATTTGCATTCTTCGCTCTTTTTCTTTTCCTGCTTTCTTTGGACACCATGCCTCAACATCGCGGCGCAGCATTCTTTCCTTCAATGACCCCCTTACTGAAGGATCAAAGGAGGGTGGGGTTAGGGTTGATGTTTATCTCCCCTCCTCTTCCAGGGGACCGGGGGCTAGGGTGGCTGAGGAGGACAGTAGGGGTGGCAACTCCCCTGAACCTGCCCCCTGTTATGTCATTGATTCTGATGATGAGACGTTGAAGATTGATTCCTCCACAATCGTCGGCCCTCTCATTCCCAGAGTGCCAGGGAGAACTTATTACTTAGAGAAAAATAAGTATAGGATCCCCCTGAGGACTTACCCTGCCCCCAAGAATCGGGACTTGATATTTGAGAAGAACGCTGCTGGGGCCATTGCTGAATTTTGCAATTTTGGGGAGGGTTACACGATAATTGTCCCTGATGAGAAGGATACTGTGTGCAATCCCCCCGACGGCTGCATAGCCATCTACCATAAATGCTTAGAATTTGGTATGCGCTTTCCCTTGAACCCTTTCCTGGAGGAGGCCTTCAGGCGCATGAACGTGGCCATTGCCCAGTTGACTGTCGTGGCTGTCAGGTCACTGATAGCCTATACTTGGACCTGCCTGTTTCTGGGTGAGGGGCCGCCCTACATAGACGCTTTAAGGTATATGGTCGGCCTGCAGATGGTGGCCTCCACCAAGGGGGGCAACTCTCCATGGTATTTCTCCCTTCTCAGGCAGAAGAAAAGCTCCCTAGTTTGGCCAATCCTGAACAGCCTGAAGAATTGGAAGAATAACTTTTTGTATGTGCATAGTGCTGAGGGGTGGAAGATCCCTCGGCATTTCAGGAACCATGTTCATACTCGGCTGGAAACCCGCCATGAGTACAACCCTGGGGTTGGGGGAGGGCTCTTGAAGTCAAGCTAACCCGCGAAGAGAAGGGCTTGGTCGAACGGTTTGCTTCTTCCAAGGATAAGAAAGGCGTATATGGCCCTAACCATTGGCTCCTTCATGCGGACCTCATTTCAACTGATGAGTACTTGACCCGGGTGGGGTTGAACCCTGGCTTTGGAAAAGGTAGCCTGGGGATTCTGACGATACTTGATTTTTCTAGCCTTGCTTTATTGTATACTTAGTTGCTTTTCTTGGCTTTTGTAGAGCTTGCTACTCACCTTTGGTCAAAAAAGGAGCTGAGGACCCTTGGCCTGAACAAGGATCTCACTATTTCTACCAGCCGTCCTTCCCTTTTATCTGATTTTAAGAAACTGACCCTCATGAAGTACGTAAAGAGCATCTCAGCCAGCAGGGCGAGGCTTCCTCTTCCTCCTCCCAAACCAACTTCTACACGCCCCGTGACCCCTGCACCTGTCCCCAGGGCGGCGGAGGTAAATGCCGCCTCGGAGGCTACCATCTCCCCTGTTAGCAGGCGTGGGGAATCCCCCTCTGGGACTCATCCTCCTGTGGGGGCGAGGCCTTCTACTTCAGAGGAGACCGGGGAGAGCATTCCCCTGGTGGGTAGAAAAAGGAAGAACAGGGAGCCGGTAAGCGCCGACCAGGTGGTGGATCTAAAGGCAGACGCCAACACACCTCAGCCGAAGCGTTCTTCTGCCGGCCTTCCTGAGATGGAAACCCTGAGTTCAACTTCACTGCTGGAGAGAGCGTCGAAGTCTCTGCCCTTTTCTCAGACTCTACTTCTATGCTGGCGGACCACCTTGCCAAATCCCTGACTTACTCAAGCACCCAGGCGACCCAATTCATACAACGTTGTTCCAGGGTCTTTCAGGCTTCCGCAGAGCTGGCGGCGCTCAACCGCTTGAGCGATGAGGAGTTAAGTGTTACCCTTGGATTCCCTCTCCCTGAGCGTATAGCGGTGATTGAGAGGGATGTTTCTCTTATTGCTGACTTGAGGTCTCAGCTGGCCAAGTGTGAGGGTGAGTTGGGAGAGGCCAGAGATCAGGCTGCTCGCTGGAAGGACCAAGGTGAGAAGGCGGTGAACGAGGTGACGAAACTGGAGGCTGAGTTAGGGCAGATGAAGAAAGAGGTGGCTGAGCTGGAGCAGATTAAGAAGAGGGTTGCCGAACTGAAGGGTCAAGGCTGACTCAGACCTTCAGAAGGCGCAGGCTGAGTTGAAAACTCAGGGTGAAAAATGGCTTAAGGAGAGAAAGATGAAATCATCCAAGAGGCCAACCGGGCGGTGGAGAAGTTCTTTAACTCAGGGGCTTCTTCCTCTTCAGAATTCATCATGGAGGTTATCGGGGAGACGCTCCCAGATTTTAATGAGGATGCCTTCCAGGCCCTATATACTGCCAAGAATGAAGCTCGGCCTAACAAGTCGCCTGAGGAGGCTCCTGGTCCTGATCAGGATGCCCCTCCTGCATAACAAGTAGGGCAGTCGTCCTCTGAGGGCTCCTGCCCCTATCCTTCTGCGCCTTTGTTTCCTCGCTGACTTCATCTTTTTGCGCGCTGGACCGTGATGTGGCCAGCTGCCTGCTAATGTAACCTGAATCTTATTGTGATCTGATTTTTATTTCTGTTTTGTAAACTTTGTGAATGCTTTTATCACTTTTATGAATGTTTCTTTGCTTGCTGCATCTTTATTTTCCTATAATATTTCAAGGTTCGGCCTGACCCTGGCTTCTTGCCGAAATCCAGGGGGCCTGCCCCCTGCCTGCCCAGAGGCAGGTTGGGGGACTTTGCGTTTTTTATACAAGGTTGAGGTTTTTCCAGTCCTTGTTCTTTTTCGGCCTGTGGGCCTGGCTTGACACTGACTTCCTGCCAAAGTCCAGGGGGCCTGCCCTCTGCCTGCCCAGAGGCAGGGTGGGGGACTTTGCGTTTTTTATACAAGGTTGGGGATTTCCCAGTCCTTGTTTTTTTTGGCACGTGGGGCCCGGCCTGGCCCTGGCTTCTTGCCGAAGTCCAGGGGGCCTGCCCCCTGCCCGCCCAGAGGCAGGTTGGGGGACTTTGCGTTTTTTATACAAGGTTGAGGATTTCCCAGTCCTTGTTCTTTTTGGCACGTGGGGCCCGGCCTGGCCCTGACTTCTTGCCGAAGTCCAGAGGACCTGCCCCCTTCCTGCCCAGAGGCATGTTGGGGGACTTTGCGTTTTTTATACAAGGTTGGGGATTTCCCTGTCCTTGTTCTTTTTGGCACGTAGGGCCCGGCCTGGCCCTGGCTTCTTGCCGAAGTCTAGGGGGCCTGCCCTCTGCTTGCCCAGAGACAGGTTGGGGGACTTTGTATTTTTGTTGGGAGGTCTATTTTCACTGGGTTTTGCAACAGGGGGGCCCTCCCCCTATTGTCCCCTGCTCGTTTGTGTGTGAAATGCTAGTTTGAACAGACAATGAGTATAGATTTGGGAGTCTTTCATTTCTTGAAAAACCTTAAACATGTGTGGTCGGAGCCGTCGACATTTTATCTTGACCATCCTACGCCGATGTTTCTTAGAAAAAAAAAAAGCTAAAAAAGACTCTCTCAGACGTAGTACTTCTTCAAGGTATCTGCATTCCAGTGGGCGGCCAGCTCATGGCCTTCCGGATTAGCAATTCTATAAGTTCCTGGTCCCATAATCTGGGTTACTTCATATGGGCCTTCCCAATTGGTGCTTAGTTTGTCGTGCTCCCTTGATCTTCCTACAGCCTTCGTTTTTCTTAGGACCGGGTCTCCTACCTTGAAATTCCTTGTATTTACTCTCTTGTTGTAGACTTTTCTCATCCGTTGTTAATAGGTGGCGATATTGACGCAGGCGTCTTGTCTTACTTCTCCGACTAGATCAAGAGCCTCGGTCATTGTAACCTCATTGCTTGCCCTACCATACTTCTGGGATCGGAGGGTGGGAATTCGTGCTTCTATGCACTAGTAGAAAAAAGTTGATTTGAGGCTTCAAAAAACCCCTCATTTGAGGCGTTTTTCTTGATGCCTCATATGGCGGGGCAGCAAATATAAAAATATTGTGCGGCGCCCCAAAAACGCAGCAAATAGGACAATATTTGCGGCGTTTTTTGGAAAAACGCCGCAAAAAGGATACTATTCGAGGCATTTTTTTGGCAAAAAACGCCGCAAATGATGACTTATTTGAGGCGTTTTTCTTAAAGGACGCCGCAAATAGAATCAATTTTTAATAAAAAAAAATTGGGAGCATTTTTGACGAATTTCAATATGCATTTTCATTGAAACCAAACCAAATGTTTCATTATCTATTCCAATCGACATTTATTGAAGTCTAAAAAAGAAACATGGATACATTTACAAATACTCAAACTTAATAAACCAAAGCAAATGATTTCATCATATATTCTCTAGCTCCAGTAGTGCAATAACATTCAATGAAAAGAGTTCCAATCAAAGGGAGCTTTTAAGGATGCCGCCCAACAACCCGAGCCACATCTGCCCGCTAATCATGCTCGTCCACTGACCGACCTACTGAAAACAAGGATAATAATACATTAATCTTGACTTAGGTGGCACAAAAATCTCATCAAAAAATGGTAACAAATTATTTGTATTTGTCATCTAAACATAGTGTATGAATTTACACAGTCCAATTCATAGTAGCGATCTCATGCGAAAAATAGAATTATGTGGGAGCAACTGTACTTGATACTTTGTTCTATTATGCATAGAATTTGATTACCAACCCAATTTGGGACGTACCTTCATCGGAATACCGCCGCTAGAAGCTTCAGAAGCAATGTGTCCAACATTGTCAACAAAAACAACTCTAATTGTGTCCGTGATCAAATCTTCCTCCAATGCTCCTACTATCGTAGACTCAATGAGTGGAGACCAATCCATATCTAGTGTGAAGGCGATAGTGATGAATGAGGTAAAATTAGTGAACTATTATTATAGAGGATTCCAATACAAAGACCCAAATAAAAAGTATTTTAACTGTTAAAGGCAGCTATATGCCTATATCACATCATACTCACGAGCAGAGGGCATGATCAAACTCCTACACGTATAACTACATATCCGACATGACACCTTGGGCGTGAAGTCATATACTCTATATATACACATGTCATATAACTTCCTCTTTGATCTGTGATGTAATATTTACTACTTGCATAGCATTTTCAAGCAAAGGATAAAAGTATAAACCACAAAACAATTCATTTGACATTTGAATGCACTCTAAACAATGACAGACTATAAATATTTTTCAGTAATTTCTGCATTAACTTCAACTCATTTCTAATTTTGGAACTCAAGCGGTCTTAGTCTACTGGTTGGAACTTGAGATGGAAGGTTCAAGTAACGTTGTAGGCTCCAAAATCCTCTTTCCCGTTGCATTGTGTGGGCCTTGTATTGTGACATTTCTAACATAAAAAAGAAACCCTTCGAAGAACTATCTAAGAAAAAACACGCAACTACTCTGGTTTTCAGATTATGTCCTGACCATAGTGTGAATATTGCATTGTAGATTTAAAGTAACATAATTTATGTAGATTTAGAGACAAAGTTACCTGATAACAGACCGTTTTCTTGACCTTTCCTGTTACACGACTTCATCTATAAACCATTTTGAGTTTTAGCATCTTCAAGCAGTGTTTTATTGTGTTGCCATTGTGCTTTGGTTCTCTTGGTCATAAGCACGCCACTGATTTCACATAGAGCAAAGTTAGAGGAATCGGAAAACAGACTGATTAAAAGCAAAAATTAAAACAGATTGATTAAAAGCAAAAATTAATTCATCAACAAAGAGTATCATGCTCAGTAAACGCAAAAGAACAGAATAATAGGGTGGAGTGAACCTTTTCGGCATCCTCAATTGTACTTTCTGAACAAATTCTCTTTAGACTTGGCCTACTTGCGTGCCCCTTCGCCAACTAGAAATTAAAGCCAAAGAAAATATTAAAACAAACGCATGAATTAACTTGGTTTGGCAGAAGAGTGAGCCTTAAAAGTGATAGTCACTCCCACTTTTTACTTAGGCTTGTTGATTTCATTCACTTTCACGTGTTGAATCAAATTAAAAAAAAAAAGGCAACATTATTTTAAAGGAAGATCAGGAAAATTGTGAAGATACATATATTAAACAGTTGGTACACGTTTATATCCTGGAGGTATTCAACGAAGCAATGAGGATTCGCTCGTTTGTTCCTTAATGAGGACAATTTTTATGGATTTTGCATACCTGGTCAAAAACAACAAAATCTACATTGACTGGTAAAGGCAATAAGAATAAATGATACTCACACAGACATATTCCAAGGCACTAACGGACTAAGAAAGACAACGATTGTAAGTCACTGGAATTGATTCAAGAACCTCTAAATTGATCAACTTGATTCCTACGATATGATTTCAATCATAAGGGTATGATCTGACGAAGAGGCTTTCAAGTTGTAATGCTATCTTTAAGATTTTATACAGCCAAGTGCTTTCCAATTTCTAGCCTAGCGTCTTTTGTGTTTCCAACTATAACTCTTCAAGTGAGGCGGTACATGAGATGGATAGATAACACAGGTAAAATAAAAATATCATAGAGAGTTCAACATTCTTTTACATGAGATGGATAGATAAAAATACCTTCTCCAGGTCGTATCCACAGGTTTAGCATTCTTTTATCAAGGCCAACAACATGAACATGTTTATGTAAGGAATCAACCAAGATGGATAGTAAAATCCAAAGAATTAACCTAAGATTTTTAGAGAAACACAACAAACACTCAAAGCTGGATTTTTTTGTTGCTTCTAGAAAACTATCATATTCATAAATGAGACATACATGATAGCTTCCTTACCCGCTGCCACCCTAATGAAGTCAGTGGACCATCAAAATATTCAGGTTTCATACAAGCCTTATGTTGCACCTGTAAAGGCGTGAGCTGGTAGGTGTTATGTGGGCTCCTATGCTGGTAGGTGCTCGGCATAACATATTTCCATCTAGAAAATCAGGTGCATATTCTATGGGCTTTTTCCTGAATGGTATCGTATGAAAATAATGAACATCGGTTGAGGATAAGGAATCTAAAACTGGAAATCAGTGAGCTTTATCATTTTTTAGAACAGCCTTTGAAGTAATCTTGAAGACTAGATTAATACGCTACTGAAGTGATTGTATTTATGATATAATCATAACCCACAAATATGTTGATATTAAGATTTTGAACAGTTGGATTAGTTTTAGTACCTTTTAGAGTTGATAGGTTAAGAACTTATCTGCTAGTAGATGCTTCAGAGGCTGTTCTCATAATTGCTTCAAATGAGGAATTGTCAGCTGAATAATTTGCTTCAGATTAAGCATTTTGTCACAGCTGATGTTTCTATTCTTTGTTGCACTGACTCCCAACGATGTCGGAATGACGTGGAAAAGCAGAATAATTAAACATCAATCAAAGTAACCAAACTAGTTTATCTGAAAGACTATATGTCGTGTACTGTATTGGAATATCAAGTACCTTGTAAATGTAGTATCCAGCTGCATAACCACCTGTCCACCAAAATATAAGGACTTATATAGCCTAAAAGCATCAATAGGCTATCATTCTCCACCGCAAACATACTACATAGTACAATGTCACGGCACAAACCTGCAAATATATGGCTGAAACCACACAGAAACCGATTCTTAGACAGCGGAGGAAGGACTTGTGTGCTTTTGCTGACACGTTGATCAACATCATAAATGGATTCTCCACCTTCTGGAACATACCTTGAGTGCAACTCCAAATCCAAAGTAGATAATCTTATCTGTACGGAAAAAAAGGCATCCATAAATGAAACTGGTATCTTATATATGCCATAAACCTAGATGACACCACTAATTGTATCCTTTGTTTCCTAAAAACAAAGTATCCAAGCACAATAGAGGGAGATGTTGAGGCAGATATGTGTAAGTGTAATAATTCAAAAGATCTCAAGGAACTAAGTTATTAAATGTGGATCAAAGGGACGTCATCATGCAAAACTGCTTACTATTTCAATCCTTGCATCCAGAACTACAAGACCAAAAAAGGGAGCCTCACAAATACAAAGTAGAATAATAGAAATGGTAGTAGACAGGGTAGTGCAAGTAAACAGATGATGTCCATACGTCTATGAGTCTCAGATCAAAAAGTAACATACAAAATTGGTCAAATTAATAGCGCAATCAAATTCTTGTATGTCGAGAGAATTGGTTAATCACTAATTGTGACTTGTGAGGTTAACATCTGCATACAACTAGTTGATTTAAGTTAAACAGCATCAGCAAGCTTCGAAGACGACAAAAAATAGTTGTAAAAATCTTTCATCAGCACCAAAATTAGATCCCAAGGACAATCTAGTGACTTCTACAATCAAGTATACTCAATAAAAAGATGGAACAACATCAACCTACTTAGATGTTTTTATCTTGTGTAATGCCCCCAAATCCCACCCCCTATTCATCACAAATCTAATAAAATGTTTACCATTGAACTTAACGGGAAGGTATGCATCAGTACCAAGATTCCACAAGTCAACATCTATGCCATTTAAGATGTCATTGTACCTACAGAAGAATTCAAAAATTCAGTTACAGGTAACCACACTTTTAGGATGCTGATTCACGATCTTTAAGAAACTTATATCTCATTTAAGTTGAGTTCATATGTGAGAATGTCTCGGACTTACTGCACATAACAAATAGATTACTCTTGAATATTAACTGGAAAATCGAAGGGGACGTGATAAATGAGATGCTACCATTAATGATAACAGACCAACGCATCTGCCATGATGTGCGATATCTTCTCGATATGCGGGTAGGCCATGTCTTCCAAGAAGAACTTTAAGCATGGCATATCAGTCCACTTGCTTCCTGAATGTGGGGAATGGTAGCATCTGCCATGCCATGAATAGAGTAGTTTATCATCACTTAAATCGTCAAAGAACGACTGAAATTTAGAAAGGTAAAAAAAGAGGGGACTAGGGTGTCTATTTTCAATCAATACCGATGATGAAAACCCATTCGAGCAATAATCTTATTTTTGTTCAAAGTTGGAGAGACAAATGATAGAGAGAACTAAAGAAAGGTGGAGTAATAAAACAAGTTCCTTTTTTTACTTATGACTGTTCATATATCATACTCCATATACTGACAAAAAAGAAGTTTCATTTCACTGAGATAAAAAAGATAAGATATAATAACAAAGGATATGAGATGCACTTTCCTTTAAAGAAGAGGTCCTATGATGCTTTAGCGGACATTAGCATATACGAGTATTTTATTTCGATGCATATACATCACTAGAAGCAGCATAGTTCACAATAAAAGAATGAGAAAATGAGAGAAAGAACTATCACCCCCAAACATCATGTACAATCCAAACACACAACATAAAATTGAAATCAACATGGACAACAAATATACAATTAATGGTAATCTCTAGCAATGACACTTCTTAATAAGCAAGAGACTAGATAAGGGATAATTGCCAATTACACGTACATGTAAGATAAGAGCTTTAATAAATTTTAATGATGCATATGCATTTTAACAATGAGATTGAAGAAACTGTCACATACTTCTGAACATTTAGCAAGGAAACACAAGGAAGGAGCAACTAGTAGCTTATGGTGGAGGCTAAGGATTGTTTGAAACCATTTCATCCTCATTTACAATCAAAGGTATATGTAGATTCCACACCTACATGAGTGCCTACCTGCCACTCAAAAAAATATAGAATAGGATTTAACTAAACCAAATAAAGGCGACATTTGATTCATAAGCAGCTGAAAACTATTATTTACCTGGACTTTCATTTATGAAAACTATTTATGAAAACTGCATATGGGCGTAACAACCTAGTATCTAGAGATGTCAACCAGGGTTCCATAATGAAGAACTGATGATGTTGATATGAAATATACATGAAAACCTGAAAGAATCACACATGAAAATCAATCAAAAAACAAATTTGTGAAATCCAAATCCTAACACATAGATCTTCGAAATCAAAACAATCGATAATTCAAACCCTATGATTTCAAACTCTAGAGATAATCTATCAATTTAAATTAAAAAAATCAACAAAACCGACCTAAAAAAATATTCAAACATAGAGCCCTTAATCAAACCAAATCAATCGACGAATCAAACATAAAAAAAAACACTAGAAAAATCGTGGAAAATCTAGATTTACCATGACAAGATCTCGGTTGAAAAGACAATCAACTATGAATATATATTTCACCATCGGAGGAATGCAAATCGAAGGTTGACGGAGGCTATTTGGTGAAAGTGTAAACGAGATGTAGGTGAGACTGCGAGAGTGAAAGAATTTTGAGGTTTGAGAGTATTAGAGTACCGAAATAAAAGTTGGTTGGCCAGATGAAGAAGCGACATTTGTTTTTAATTAAATAAAGAGAGGCGTCGTCTAATTAAAAAAGATGGCGCAAATCGTAAAAAAAATTATAGGTGCTGTGTCATATGAAGAAAAACACATATCCTTTCTTATTTAAAAAAAAGAGATAAAATGTGATGCTATTTGAGCAAAACACAGCAAATGAAGAGGAACAATTGACATTTTTTCTACCAGTGAATGTATATAAACCATCATGAGCCAAACGCATTTGATAATCGACAAGAACAATCAAACCATTAATAACATTAAGTAGCACAAAAAAATAAAAATCTAAGTCTGAATCACGAGTTCCAGAAGATCAAAACAAGGCATCCCGTACCGTGTTCGTGTCCGTAGCAATTCAACTAGTAATACAATCAAAAACTAGTCAAAATCGAACAAAACCAAAATTACCTAACACAAAATACTTATCACATCAGAATTCTCTAGTTTTAGTTAATTAAAGCTCCTAAAAAAACTCACAATAATCCCTGGTATGACTAACATAGAACATAATACCTCCAGCCAGAATCACTCCTCCAATCAACACCGCCCCAATCACTGGCAAATTCTCCAAAACCGAACAATAAAACCCTAGAAAAGTTAATCACTTTTGAGCAAAACCCAACAATAAAATGATCTAAAATCGCCAAAATATACTCATAAACCTTAATTCAAGCAAAACAAACATGTAGAACACCATAAATTCCTGAAAAACTCAGAGAAGTTCATCACTTTGAGCAAAATTCAACAATGAAATGATATGAAATAAAAAAAACTACATTCTTAAACCCTAATTGTAACGAAATAAACATGTAAAACATCATAAATTTCCATATAAAACTCCCAATTTAAGTAAGAACATTGAAGTTCAGAAATTCATCCCATACAACATAAAATTACAAAGAATAACATCAATAAACTCTTTCTAAACAATCTAAGACAAAAAAAAAAATAAGAATCATACCTTTATCAAATTAGGGATTTTAAGAAAAAATTAGAAAGGGGGCGGTGCAGTGTAGTCGACCGGCAGCAAGAAGGTCACCGGCAGCATGGAGGGCGGCAGGGACGCGGACGGCGGCAGCTGCACGGACGGCGAAGGGGTTGATATGGGGGGAGGGTTTTCAGATTTTCAGGTTGATATGGTGGGAGGGCGAAGAGGTTGACATGTGGGGTTTCGTTGAGAATGAGGGAGAGGTTTGGTTAATTAATTTTTTCACTTTTTTTTCTTGAGTTTAATTTTTTCACTTTTTTGATAAATTAAAATAATACAACTAGGGAGGCGTCAAGTGGGACGCAGCACCAACATCTTTTATAGATATACAGCGGCGTCAATTGTGCAAGACGCCTCATTTCATTTTATTTTTACTATTTCCTGCACTTTACCTTTAGAAACAACTCTCTAAAGTATTTTTTCTTTAAGAAAAAGATAAATTATTTGCAGCTATTTACCTGAAACGCCTCAAATGAGGAGACACAATTCCACCTTTTTCTACTAGTGATGGGTAGCAGGGCCTCGGCCCCGTAGACCAGGCCAAAAGGAGTCTGCCCTGTGGACTCCTTCCTGGTGGTCCTGATTGACCATAGCACACTTGGCAGCTCATCTGCCCATCTCCCTTTGAGTTCATCCACCATTTTTTCACCCCGTTCAGGATTTGCTTGTTTGCTGCTTCAGCCTGCCCATTAGTTTGCAGGTGGCAGACGGCGGAGTAAACGACAACTATGCCATAGCCTTCTAGCCAAGCCCTCAGAGGATCATTGTCAAACTGCCTTCCATGATCGAAGACTAGCACTTTCGGCAGGCCATATCTTGGTATGATGTTTCTCCAGATAACTTTCATGACCGCCGGTTCCGTTATATTTGGGACGACCTCTGCTTCGATCCATTTGGTGAAGTAAACGATTCCTACTATCAGAACCTTTCTGCCCCCAGTCGCTGCAGTGAACGGACCCAGAATGTCCATCCCCCATTGAGCGAAAGGGATGGGAGACAAAATTGGTCTGAGGTCCTGGGCTAGGGCGTGTATTGATGGGGCAAACAGCTGGCACTTTCTGCATTTCTGGGTTAGATTCCTGGCATCAGCCAACAGGGTCGGCCAATAATAGCCTGCCCTCATGGCTTTGTGTGCCAATGATCTTCCCCCTGTGTGATGACCGCAGATTCCTGAATGTATATTGTCTAGCACCTCTTCGGCCTGCCCTGCCCCTAGGTATTTGAGCAGGGGAGAGGAGAACGATTTCCGATACAGTTCGCCACCTACTAGTATGAACCATGCGGCCCTGGCCGACATTTTTCTTCTCTGGATTGGATCTTGCGGAAGGGTTCCATACTTCTTGAATTGGATGATTGGAGTCATCCAGTCTTCGGATTCTGCCTCCTCGATGACACTGACCAGCTGGCAGGGTGTGGTGGATTTTTCTTGTATCACATCCATCCATAATGATCTTCTTATATCCTGCAGGCTGGAGCTGGCCAGCTTAGATAGAGCGTCTGCCCGATTGTTCTGTGACCTGGGAATCTGCTTAATTTCATAAGACTTCAGTCCTGACAATTCCTGCCTTACCCTTTCCAGGTACGATGCCATAGTCTGGTCTCTAGCCTCGTATTCGCCATTGATTTGGTTTGCTATGAGCTGAGAGTCTGTGGCCAAGACAAGTCTTTCGGCCCCTGCGGCTTTAGCCAGGCTGATGCCAGCCAACACGGCCTCGTATTCAGCCTCATTGTTTGATGCAGGGAAGGTAAACCTGAGCGCGTGCTCAAAGTCGATTCCTTCAGGATTGGTTAGCACAATTCCTGACCCCGCACCGTTAGCTGTAGATGACCCGTCGGTATACACCGTCCATTCTCCTGTGGGTGGATTGTCTTCTTTTAAATGAGAACACTCTGCTAGGAAGTCTGCCAAGGTTTGTGCTTTGATGGTCGTCCTGGGCTGGTACGATATGCCTAGCCCGCTCAGCTCTACGACCCATTTCAGTAATCTCCCAGACTTCTCAAACTTTTCCAGAATTTTCTCCAGGGGCTGGTCAGTTAGTACGACAACGGGATGGGAGTCGAAGTAAGGCCTGAGCTTTCTGGCTGCAATGACGACTGCGTGGACTGCTTTTTCAACAAATGGGTAATTCTTCTCTGCTGCCCCCAGGGCATGGCTTACAAAATAGATCGGCTGCTGGGAGCCTATCTCCTCCCTTAAGATTACCGCGCTCACTATTGAGTTTGTCACGGCAATGTAAAGGAAGAACTTCTCCCCTGCCACTGGCCTTGCCGGAGTGGGCAACTTCTTCAGGTGCTCTTTCAGTTGTTCGAAGGCTTCTTTTTGTTCAGTTTCCCATTTAAATTGCTTGTTTCCTTTTAATATCTTGAAGAAAGGTGTTTATTTGTCGGCTGATATGGCAATGAACCGTGCCAGGGCAGCCATCCTGCCGGTTAGTGGTTGAATATCCCTTATCGTTCTTGGTTCTGGGAGGTCCAGGATGGCCTGAACTTTCTCCGGGTTGGGATCAATTCCCCTGGAGCTGACCAGGAAACCTAGAAACTTCCCAGAGCGGACCCCGAAGGTACACTTCTTGGGGTTCAGCTTCATCCGGTATGCGCACAGGAAGGAGAAAGTCTCCTGCAAATCTTTCAAATGTTCATCTTCCCCCTTGCGTTTTACTATTGCATCATCAACGTATGCTTCCAAGTTTCAGCCCTTCTGGCTTTCAAACACCTTATCGACCAATCTTTGGTACGTTGCGCCTGCATTTTTGAGCCCAAATGGCATCATCTTGTATATATACGTGCCTAAGCTAGTGATGAACGCGCATTTTACCCTGTCTGGTTGCCAGAGGTACACTTGGTGGTAGCTTGAAAAGGCGTCCAAGAAGCTGAGCACAGAGTAACCACTGGTAGCATCTACCAATAGATCTATCCTTGGCAGGGGGTAGCAATATTTAGGGCACGCTTTGTTAAGATTGGTGAAGTCTACGCACATCCTCCAGGCACCCGAGGATTTCTTCACCATCACCACGTTAGCCAGCCATTCAGGGTAATCGCAGCTCTTTATGAAATCAGCTTTCAGGAGCTTTTCAATTTCTTCCTTGATGGCTTGATCCTTTTCAGCGGACATATTTCTTTTCTTCTGTTTCACAGGGCATGCTTCCGGACTCACGTTCAGCTTGTGAACAATGTGAGCCGGATCTACCCCTGGCATCTCGTCTGCCGAGTAGGCAAACACATCTCTGTTGTTTCTTAAGACCGTAATCAATTCTTCGCGATAAGAACTCTCCAGGTCTGCCCCTATCAGGACCTGCCTCCCTGGTTCCAGTTCCACTAGCATACTCTTTCCCCCAGGTTCAAGGTGGTCTGCTTTCTGCTGACCGACTGGAATCTCGCCTTCCCTGCTGGGGGAACTGTCTGCTTTCCATTTATCTTTCCTTTCAGTTTCATGGGCGCACAGGGCTACGGAGTAGCACTGCCTGGCTGACTCCTGGTCCCCGTGCACCTTCCCCTCCATTCCAAAATCAATTACATAGGCTATAGTCAGTGCCCTGATGGATATAGCTGCCTCAATTTCGTCCAGGGTGGCTCTTCCTATCAAAGCATTATACGCAGATTTTGCATCAACAACAACGAATGATGCTCGGATATTTCTGGTTGAGGCGCCTTCTCCGAAAGTTACCGGCAGTTCGATGATTCCCATGGGAAGGATCCCTTCCCCGCTGAACCCGTACAACGATCTAGGGGCGGGCTTAAGGTGCCTCTTTTCCAAGTTTATTTTTTCGAACGCTTTCTTATACAGTAGGTTGGTGTAGTCTCCAGTGTCCACCATGCACCTTCTTACAATGTGATTGCTAATGACAAGAGATAATACCAGAGGGTCGGTGTGGGGGTAGATTACCCGCCCTGCATCCTGGGGAGTGATGCTCAGGGTCAGGCCTGCTGGGCTTCCTGCCCTTTCAGCATAGCAGATTTGGTTCTTCAATTTTCGGATTTGCCTTTTTTGGCCTCTTCTGCTTGTCTGACCTTCAGCGTCTCCCGATATCACATGGATTATCATGCGGTTCTGCGTTGAATCCTCAGGCTTGTCTGCCGCCGTTTTCTGGCCCTTGTTCCTTGCAGCATAACTACTCAGCCAGCCATTCCTAATGAGATTCTCAATCTCATCTTTTAGGTGACGGCTTTCTTCAGTGGTGTGTCCTACGCAATCATAAAATGTGCAGAATTTTTTTGGATCACCCTTCGGGTTGCGTGGCTTACTTGGACGGTTCCACTTGGCCGTTTCTTTCTCTAGCTCAAATATTTCAATCCTGGATTTGTTGAGAGCTGTGTAGCTATCAAATCTTGGCTGGTATGTTGCACGCTCCCTTCTCGGGGTGTCGCCCCCTTCCTTTCTCGGCTTCCCTGCTGTATCGCCTTTGTTACGTCCACCCTGCGGTCCCCCCTACGGCCTGGAAGGTCCTGCGGGGGTATCCGACAGGCTGTGGAACTCCTCCTGCAACATGAAACCTTCACCTATCTTTCGAGCCTTCGCCAGGGTTTCTCGTGGGGCCCTGATCATTTGATTTTTCATTTCTCCGGAAAGTAGGGAACTGGTAAGAGCGTACGCTGCCGTCGGATCATCGATTTCCCTGACCTGCTGGAAAGCTAGGTCAAACCTCTTCAAGTATTCTCTGATGGTCTCGCGCTTCTTCTGTCTAAGGGTCATCAGGTCAAAACGAGTCAACCTGCGCCTTTTGTTCCCTGCATACTGATCCAAGAAGGCTTCCGCTAACTCTATGAAGTAGCTGAATGATCATTGTGGCAGGTCTCTGAACCACCCTTGAGCCAGGCCTACCAAGGTGGTAGGGAAAATCTTACACCAGACCGCATCGTCGGCATCATACATCCCCATATGACTTTCATAGGACGCCAGGTGGTCTTCTGGGTCAGTGGTCACATCAAACTTGACAGAGGGCATCTTAATCTTTGGGATGGGACATCTCTGAACCTCGGGATGGAGTGGAGTCTTGGTGGGCCTGCCCATTATTTTGGCCCGGCTTCCGGCAGAGTGGTAACCGTAGTCATCCCATTTGTCAGGGGTCGGTTTCCTACTGGGGAAGCGGTGCCTGAGCGCCCGCATACTCATAGCCTCATCTTCCCTCTCAGAGGAGTGGCGTCGGGGTCGTTTCCCCTAGGGCGGCTCGAGGTTATCACCCTGGCGGTGCCTTGGTCCCAGTGGCTGTCCATTGTTAAGCCTGGACTGCATGCTTTTGGATAGCCCTGATGCCTGTTGTGGCTCTGGGGCATGTGTCAGTCTGGAAAAGACTCCACCCTGCTTTTCTCCCAAGCGCTTTGAGGCTGGTTCCCTGTGTCTCATCCGATCCCGGAGCTCCTGGGATATTCCTCTTTTCTCAACAGCCGATGTGGACTCAGTGGTATGTATGGAAAACGCTTGTTACTGAGCGGGCGGCGCCTGGTCGCCGGCTGTGATGCGTCTCTTGGCCTGTACATACCCCTGGGTGGTTTTTTCCGCCTTTCTCTGGACATTCCTGACAACGGTTCGCTTCGTGCCCCCAGCACCTCCAGCACTCTCGAAGTGCAGGTGTCTGGGCGTTGTAGCGATCCTGCCCACCAGGTCCTCGGCGTGAATTCTTGATTTAACATAGCTGAGAAGAAGGCTGCAGTCTGTGCGACCTGGGAAGGAGTGAGGTTAAGGCTAGGCCTCTAATGATCGGCCTGCCCAGTCGCGGCCGCAGTCTCCTTGTTGGGCACCTCATGAAGGCTAGCTCGCCCTATGCCTCGAAGCGTAGCGACAGGTGTTACCTCTGGCAGAGGCATGCCATACGGGAGGATCACCGGATGTCACGTCGGATCCGCCCCAGAGTTGTCTTCAATAATCTCATGCATTTTCCCTGGATCGCGGTTGATTTTCGTGGGTAATTCGTGAGCACAACCGTTCTACGTTCCCCACAGACGGTGCCAAATTGTTCTGGTCACAGAAACAATAGACCTGACTTCGGATTCGGATCCTTTGAATGTGATGTTACTTCGGTGTTGATCGTCTTACTTTGCGAGTCTCTCCTTCCTCTTACTCCACTGGCCGGACCTTCCCGGCGGAGACAGTCTGCTTCCTGCACATAGAACGCACGGGGCCTCGGAGGTGTCCGAGGGAACCCTCTCCGATGCCTAAGTCAGTCCGTGAAATGCCTTGATGAACCTTACTCGTGAGGAGCAAGGCGGCGGTTTTAGAGTAAGATTCTAGAGAGAGAAAGTCCAACCCTCTTCTTGTGGGAAATACCGAAGTATTTATAGGTTCCCCCAAGAGAGAGGAAAAGAGAGAGAGAGAGAGAGAGAGAAAGAGAGAGAGAGAGGAAGAATGAGAGGACGAGGAGGTGACACGTGGGTTCACCTCGTCCACTCATTTCTCCTTACCTTAGGCCTGGACGGGAGGGTTCCGATTTCTGCCCCCTGATTCTGCCAGGGTAGGAATGCCCTGAGGATTGGCTGGCAGGGGGGCTCATAGTTGATTAGCCAGTGTGTGGCTTGGTCCTGACAGGCAGGGGAAAGTTTGCCTGGAGCCTGGAGCGACTGAGGTCACCCCTCGGGAGCTTTTGCTTGATGGCCTGCCAGGCAGGCCTTTTCTTTGCTTCTGGGTCGGGCTCCCTCGGGACCCAGGTGGAGGGCGATCCGTGGCAGGCTACCGACCCCCATCAAGTTTTAAAAAGAGCTCTTAAGACTATAAGCTTAAGTAAAGTATCTCACATCAAAAAAATTGACGAGCTGAGACTATAAACTTAAATAAATTATTCTACATCGAAAAGTTATGATAAGTTGATGAATTCTATATTATAAATAAGACTAATCATTTGTTCTTAAATATCAATAAAAAACATTTAAGTCTTAAAAAGTCTCTTTATAAGACTACAAACTTAAGTAAAAATAATTTCACATCGAAAAACTATAATAAGGTGATGAAACTTTATATTATAAATAAGAGTAATCATTCGGTTTTAAATATCCACATAGAAACTTTTAGTATTAAAAAAGCTTTTAATATTTAAGACTACAAACTTAAAATCATCC